>JARJDW010014967.1:0-26053 GCA_030264715.1 Adinopsis sp. GC000173 | reverse complement strand
GCTGATGTTCGCTTTCAACGCTTGGAATTCGCTGCGGGCTGCTTCGTCGTCGCCGCGAAACCAATGGAACGCCCACGCCTGCTTCTCAACGCTTTTATATGATATGTACGATTCTGGAACGCCGATACTACACACCACGCTTAGCACGAGTATGATAAGCGATAGTAAAGCTGATGTCTTCCATGTGAAGTAAATTCCGGAAGCGTGTATTAATAGCAAGCCGACAGTCACACCCAAAGCGTTAATTCCAAGAAAGACGGGTCGATATTTGGGCTGAGTGATTTCGGCAACGTACGCAGTAATTGGCGGTGATGACACTCCTATACCGAAGCCAGTAATAAATCGTCCGATTAGAAACGTGAGCACACTCCGACTGAACGCGATCGTGACGAAGCCAATCATCATCAGGAATGCGATTGCGATATGCGTACGACGTCGTCCAAACTTGTTCATTAGGAATCCACCGATGTATGTGCTGATACTGAGTGCTAGTGGAATGACTGCGGCGATCCATGCATCGAAATATGCCCTGTTTAGCTTTATATCATGCTCGATTGTGTTCACATCGTAGTCATCAAGATTAGTCTCTTCGATTTGAGCCAACACGTTGCTGGAAAAGCCGAATGTTATGCCATGTGCGACCATGTGTAAACCAGGCCCGAGAACAGCACGGATCTTCGATGAAAATGCAAGTTAATTATATTTTTTATTATAGCAATAAAATGGTGTTGAATATCAAATATTTACCTGCCTAAGCAGCGGATTGAAGTTATTGCTCATTGAGAATCGAACTGCTAAGTTGCAATGCTAAAATGCATTAACCTTTTTCTGATGCGAGTGATTTATCATTTCGTTTTTGTTATTTGTTTTCCAGGTCTTGTCTTAATTATTATTATTATTGCGTCAAGCATTAGTTTTTATATCATTTTAAGTAGGGCATAAAACTTTTCACCGTAATTGAAAAACGCGTATTGCTTAAACACTTTTTTAAAATAATATTTAAAGCCTAATTATGCATATATGTGGTTATATTAAAATATTTTTACTTTACTTGTTAAAAACTTATGAAGGTTTGGTGTAAAACAAACAGTGGTATTTATATATATTTATTATTATCAGAAGAATTTTGTTGGGGGTTTCACTTTAAACGATAAAAGTACAATTACTTCTAAAATTTACATAAAACGCGTCTAATTATTTTGTAAACACTTTAAAAGCTTGTCGCGAAAATTAAAAAAAAATAAAACAAATTCTATTAACAATCTTTGTTGTTGTTTATATTATTTTTTTCAATGTTCAACAACTTTTTTTAATTCATTCATTGTTGGGGGAATTGACTAAGTTTTATCTTGAAGAATTGCAGCATTGAATAGATCAATGTTGCGTGAAACTGATTGAAATGTCGAGTGACTTCAAAGAATTTATTAGACGTGAAAATGTTTTTTTTTGTACATTGTACATATTATAGTTATTCATAAGAGTAGCAAGGCCATGGTATAAGGTCCGCCTTCAAAAGGGCTTTCGAAAGGGACTCTTGTTTTTAAATTTTTGACGCATTGAGAGCTGCACGCAAATGTGCCTTGGCCTGATAGGGTCAGCTAGTGATAAAACGGCATTGGTTATTATACAGAATTTTAATGAACAAATAACAAACAAGGAAATGAAATATTAGTTTTAATCTTATATTATCTTTTTTTAACTTTAAATAACAATTTAATTACGCGTAGATTTTTGTTGAAAAAAAGCAAAGTGCGTAGTTTGTTATAAAATTCATTGTTGGGACTAAACACTTCACTTACTTATTAACAATTAATAGATATAAAATAACTTGTTCAACTTAATTAATGTAATATAACAATTTAATATAAAAACATTCTGCTTTTACATAAAATAATTTACAATATATTTTGTTAAATTCTATTTAAACTAATAATAATAATAACAAGAGCAACTTCTGGGCTTTCTGCCTCAAATTTCTAACCATTTTTAAAATATTTACTCTTACTTGTGTACAGTTTAAGACAGCTTGCACCTGAAGGGCCGCCCCGTAACATATTTACATAAACATCATATTAACACAGTTTAAGCAACGTATTTACAAAAACATTAAAAACATTACTTGAACTTAAACTATATTATATTTAATCGTATACTTATTTACGCCCTAAAAATCAATTATAGATATCATTGCTTCTTTATCTGATAAACAATATAGCGTACTTTACCACTCAAAACCTCTTCGTTTTTCGCATCAATCACATTCAACATCGACGGCTTTTTTATCCCATTCAGGATATTGACATTGTCATAATGAAGCCATTGATGTGTGAATGTCTCATCACGATAGAAGTACTTCTTTAAATCTTCTAATTTAATGACGCGAAGTTTTGCCGTATCCACAATGTCTTTGTTTGCCAATTTCAGCAAAAAGATGAGTACACCCTTCGTGAATCCCTGCACTACATGTGTGTGCGGTAAGATGGCGTTATTCTGGATTGACTGCACTGGAAGTAGTTCAGCCCCATCTTGACGGATAAACGGTATGATGATTTTCGATTTATCAAATAGTAAATATCCGTAATTTGTTATAGATTCGTTTAGCTGGCTGATGATGCGGTTCCGTATGGAAGTTAGAAATGTATATAGTTGCATAACGTCCTCAAGCCGCACTAAACGTTCGTTCTTTTGGAATGCATTTAGGCCGTACGCGCTATTGCAATGCTGCATATTAATTTCATTGTACAATTTTACCTCGGCTTCGCTCAAATTGTACGAGTCCATTTGGAATAGATCGAACACCTCCTGATTGAACATTGTGCACAAGTTCGGAAATACTTTTTGGTTGATTATCCTTAATGCTATGAATTTGTGATTGGCGCGATAGATGTACGGCACGAAGACATCAAGATCGATAATCTCCCATCCGAATTGTCCGAGGTGCGATCGATAATCGAAAGCAGTTGGTTGAATTTTAACGCTTTCGATCGGTTTGATCACAGTAATTGCTGGAAATAAGTTTCTTAATATTGTAGGTAATTGAATATTATTTTAATAAGTACTCACACTTTGTATTCGTCATTTTATTCAGGTTTAAGCATTTACTATTATTCATATTCATCTTCATTGACGTTATTGCGCTTATTTTTTGTTTAATAATGTTGTAAACACGAACAAAAAGTGTTTTTATACTGTTTATTAGCATACTTGATTTTTTGAACACTTGTTTCAATTATTTTTTCTTATTTCGTTATTTTAACTACAAATAGAAGTCGCCATAAATTAATTAAAACAATTAATCTATTAATCATTAATTTACCAATCGAAAAGTGTAAAAATATTGTTAATTATATTGAAAAATAACATAAATATGGTAAAAATGAATTAGAAATATTTTATTCATTTTCGCGCGGCTGGTGAAATGCAGATGGCGCTTCAGCACAAGCATCTACCCCCCTTCCCCGCTTAAACATTTGTAGTTACTGTAGTTAATTAACATAACCTCAATCGAAACCTTAATTCTTAAAAATGGTTTTTACAACTATCGTAAATTTTATGCGACGCAAGGGACCTGATGAATTTTGGAAGAAACGTAAAATCTTCAAATTATCCGCGGTATGTTTTAACGAAATATTATACATTTGTAATCACATTTATCCTTTTTAGCATTATGTTGGTCGAAGAAGGAATTGTTACAGTATAGCGATTCGCAACGTCCATAGAGCTTTAGTTTATGCAACCAAAGGTCGTGAATTGAAACGAGAAGTCTTGGGAGATGTAAGAGTATCGAATTTACTAAATGCTGTTATTTAGAAAGTAAATTTTAGCTGTGGGTGCAACGTATTCATGCCGGCGCCTCACAACATGGTTTACGAGGAATAACTTTAAGAGAAGCGCTTAGCCGCAACTCAATCCTATTGAATAAAAAAACATTATCGGAATTAGCGTGTTGGGAACCTTACTCGTTTAAAGCATTAACCGATATTGCTCATAATCAAGCCGAAAAAGATAATCTCTTTGATATGATCGACAAACGCGCAAAGTGATTTTTATTGTGAATTATTTAGTAGTTAATAAAATATGAATGTTTAGTTATTTAATAGCGTTTTGATTACACTCGAATTCGAGTCAATACACTGCAATCATGCTCAAGATTATTTTACTTTTGATGCGGTTGTTTGGCTTGGGCGTCATTAAGTTTGATTTAACAGTTTGTAGTAATTACGTTGTCATTTATAATGTTCTTATAGTGGTTATGCATTTTATCACAGCACTGCTTTCGATTTTTTTGGAAAATTTAACTGTTCACTACAGGTAAGTTTTTATATTAATAAGGAAGAGAAATTTAAATGTATGGTGGGGACAATTACATTAGAAAATTAACGTTCTCTGCGATAAATGCAAAATGAAAAACAGAGTTAATTAATAATTATTTGTTTTAGCCAAAATTCTCTAACAATTTCCGGATTTTGGTTGCAATACTTTGGACGCATACTAATCGCCAGCGCTATATCAATTGCTGTATTAAAACAAAAATATGATTTGGAAGAAATCCATGACGAAATTAACACGCTTTGTGATAAATGCAAAAAATATCGCAAGGAAGTTCCCGTATCAAAATTGCAAACACTACAATCATTACTGATACTAATCGGTTCATTACCGATCTCACCAGCGTACGACATTATTCATCGTCAAGGCGCTAATATTTTTACGCTATGGTCCGCTTATATACCGGGTATTGTTCTGAACATTTTCCTCACCTACGTGATCTTTCTCACACGCTCGGTGAGCGCCCTGTTCAAAGCGGTTAACGACTATCTGGCCGAGTTTAACTCGGAGCGGAAATTGAATAATGAACTGCTGCAGGACATTTTTGCGACGCACAAAAGAATCTTCGGTCTGCTAATGAAGTTGGAGCGCATCTATAAATATCCATATTTACAGTTCGTGCTGCTTGCCTTGCACGGGGTGATTTTATTCACCTACACGACGATATTGGATTTGATTCGCATCAAAACGAAGCAGCCGTTTATCGTACGCGATCATTATTTCACTGAGTATTGGACGCTGACTTACATTCAAGGTGCGAATTGATTTGATTGCATGATTGATGATTTAATTATTTATAGGTGTTATTTGTATGTAGAGATCTTTGCGTTGATTTTGGCAGCGCACGAGTTAAAGGAAAACGCTAATGTGTGTAGTGAAATTCTACACAAAGTTCGCTCGCGGCACAACGATTTAAATGAACACGTAAGTAATTAAATACTGGTTTTAATAAAAAAAATTGTATTAAAGCTTTGAGAACACTTAAAATTGAATATTTTTATTAACACAAATTCAATATTATAAATATTTTATTAAAATTAGATAAAATTGTAAACGAATTTTGCGATTTTGGCAAGAAAGTTTTATTTGTCTAATTCAGAATACTCCATTTAATATAATCATTTGGCTGACAATTCTATTGTTGCGTATTCAAATTTGGCGCGCAATAGTTTGTAGACAACCTTGCGGATAAATAATACACTAATATAGTTTTTCGGTTTTTCGTGTTTGTTTTTATAACCTTAAAAATTAATTTCATAACTTACCAATTTTGAATGTGTTTACAAATATATTATTCATATTTATACGGTATAATAACTATAATCTGATCGATATGGTATTAATTAACCATTAAATGTTCTTTGCAGGCGTCAGTGTATTCCTTCTATTTAATGCACACGGAGGTTGATGTAAATGCTGCCGGTTTTATGGATATTGACTATGGAATGTTTTTTGCTGTAAGATAATAAAAATAATTTGTTAAAAACGATGTATTACTTTAATTTAATTGTGATTTTTTAGATTCTTGGGGCCACTATAAAATATGTGTTTATTTTGCTGCAATTTGATAGAGGAGCTGATGAGTTTATAAATTAAGTAATAGGATTTAATTATTTATGTAAGTTATGCTGTTTATTAATTATTTTAATTTATTTACAAATTCAAATCTTTTAAACGTATGTCGAATAGTATTATTAACACGAATAGTTCAACTACTAAAGTAGTGATGGCGCCATAATACTAGTTGGTGAAAATATTTATTATTTTGAAATTAATTCGGGAATTAACATTCTGATTGTTTAAAATTTGTAACAAGTACGTGCAAATTTCACGCTCATATATGAATATAATTATTGTTGTTTAAATGCGCTTTGGAATGCCTAAAAAAGCGGAATATATATTTTTTTCATATTGATTGAAGTTGTCAGTTTTGTCAATGCTGATTAATTATAATTCCAGCCGTTTTAAAGCCGAAAGTTTTTGTTAATGCTGATTACCATGCCGCCGCCTTGCCATCACAACAATCATTGTTTGCGCGCCACGTATATATATATCCATCCATAGTGTGTTGTTAATTAATTGATTATGCAGCATAATAATTGTTGCCATGACAATATAAACAATGAAAAAGCATGATAATGTATGGTGAGTGCGGTGACGACGCCACTGCGCCCATTGAGCGCAGCAGTGGGGCCCAGCAGCTCGAATGTGCGACTGACTGGCAAAAAAAAGCGAAACGATCGCCGCCACCGCCACCGCCGTCGACGTTGTTGGATAATTATCCTAGATTTTTTGCGCGCGCGTTTTCGCCGCCAACGCCGCCGCCGTCGCTGTTCACTTTTTTTTATCAATGCACACGCTCGTTCTCTCGTGAACTATGCTGGAAAAAAATGGTATGGCTCTGTGTGTGTGTGTATATGTGTATGTGTGTGCGAGCGAGTGAGTGTGTATGTGTGTGCATTATGTATGTGAGAGGAGAGCGCGTGGCGTTTTTACCGCCGCTGAAATGTGTATGTGTGTGTGTTGTGTGTATGTGTGAGCGAGTGGAGCGGGCGCGCTGTTTGTGTGTATATGTGTGTGTGTGATTTTTTGCCCCTGCATGTGTGGTGGTGTCGTTTGTTTTTTTCTTCGTTTGTTGTTGTCGCGTTGTTGGCGGCGGTTTTGCTGCTGCCTGCCTGCTTGCCTGTGTGCTATTCGCCTCCTTCTTTATCCGCAATCGCTGATTTTCAGGAAACACGCGCGTTTGGAATTTGCGTCTTTTGTTTATTACTACTATGTACTATACAGGGTGGTTGGATGCGGATTAATATTTCAGTGGGCGAATTATTTATACATAATGCGTTGCGGGCTAAATTCAAATATTTTGGTACACCAAACACACACCATGGATAGTTAAGCAAAAAAATTGATGATATTGATTTTTTATATTATATGGTATACTACTACTACCGCTACTACTATGCTTGATAATTACGCTTTTTTATGTACGTTGCGGGGTAGTTGGAGAAACATAATTGCGGCAACTTTCTTGCTTGCTAATTCACATATACGCAGCGGCAGCCAAAACTCGGTTATAACGTCTTTGCTAATGTGTTGCACAGCATAATTGGTTGTGTTCATTTAAATAATATCAACATATGTGGGGAGCTTTATGTTACTTCCAGAATGTTTGTTAAAAAAACGCGAAATATTTCTTTTTTACTCAAACAAGTCGAAGAACGTATAACCGAATGAATTTTTGTTTTTCAACTTAATTATTTGTATTCATTTAAATGTGTGACGGTTAATTTCTGCAAGTTTTTTGCTTGCTAATTCATATACGCAACCAAAACTAGGGTATAACGGCCTTGCTAATGTTGTAGCAGCTTAATTAGTTGAATGTGTGTCTGTTTGTACTCGATAGATTCAAAAACCATACATACATCCAATCGCCGTGAAACTTTGGGAAGTTGTTTAATATAGTCCAAAAAAGGTTTCTGGCATATGAAACATTAGAACAAGACGTTATAAAATCTGTTGTTTTGTGAAAATAGTAGGACTGTCAATTTGACAGTTGTCAGTGTGACAGTACAAACATTCAAATATTCAAACATTTACATTTACTCCTTGTAGAGAAGATCAAATTTATGCTAATGTGACTAATAATTGACTTAAAGACTTTAAAAACATAGTCAAATTTTAAATGGGAAATTATTCTAATCAATCCTTACTGAGCCAGAGCGAAATATTTCTACTTTACGCAAACTATATAAATTAAATCTTAGTTTATTTAACACTTAAGCTACTAGTTTTAGTTTGTGTAACATTTCAATTGAAAGAAAACGCTAAATATGTACTACTTTTTTTAATCAAGCATCATTAATGTGATAAGCTGAAGTAGGAATACTTCTCTCTATGTTTTATTACACTTTCAGCGAGTACTGTATAGTGTTCGGGTATAACAACAACTATTTAAATAACGTTTTAACCGAAAAAAAAATAATTTAATGTAATACTTTATTCTACTTTTACGATATTTATTGCATTCAGCTTGCTTATAACAAGAGCAATTTGAATAACGCTATAACCGAATGAAAATATTTTATCGATTTTTTTCGTCGTCGAAAGCATTGTCTGTGCGGCCGATGTGATTATCATTGAATTTTACCATTCTTCATCATGACAAAAGTATTTTTTAACTCAAACTCGGTTATGACGTAACCTATATATTCGAGTTTGTTGTAACCGAGATTTTCTGGAAATATAAATTTTTGAATTAAGTAGTAGTAACATATAACAATTTGCATTTTTAATTAAAATTCGGTTATAACGCACTACAAGCCCAGTTGAGTTCCTTTGCGTGTTTGAAAAAAAAACACACACATAAACATGTTACTTTTTTGTGACACAATGAATTCTGTCTCCATCATGATAAAAATATTTTTTTAAATTCAAACTCGCTTATAACGCATCACAGTTTTCGTATGTACTTAAGTTTGCTATAACCGAGACATCAAACGTATTATGTACTTCTTTTGCGCCATAATGCGCAAAAAATTGTTTACGAATTCTGCCCGATGATCATAATGTGACTAAAAAATATTTTTTTTATATTGAAATTCGGTTATAACGCACTATATACAACAAATATATTTGAGTTTGTCATCTAAAACAGATTTTCTTTGCGTGGTGGGCTTGAAAAAACACAGACGTATTACTCATTTGGGTCACAATAACAAAAAAAAAACTCTTCATTTGGGGCAAAACATGTTTTTCATTCAAACTCGGTTATAACGTATTTGTACTATTTTGTGTATGACAAAAATGTTACTCACAAAGTTTTTTATTGTATATTTGCAACTTAAATTTTGAAGCAGACACAAAACAGTTATTTCTTATTCACAATAGCAAACTATTGTTTGCGATTTTTACACGAATTTTAATTTGTCACTCCTGTTAGAGTTTTATAAATTTGTTATAATTTTCTGTACAATTTCATCTAGTGGTACTATTTGATAAAAATTGTTTACGTATTATATAGGCTTATTACTAAAATTTGTTGTTTGTTAATGGAAGCGGAACGGAGTCGGATTGAAAAGTGATTAGCGCACATAGTGTTGCTGTATGTGTTTGCACACTAATGACAAAAATCGGCCCTTTTGTTAATAATTCCCCCGTTGCTGCTGTTGCTGCTGCTAGTGCACTTAAAAAGACGTGGTGGCGATTTTGTTTATGTCTTCTAACGCCCGTTTTGGCACCGAGACATGCCGCGGTCGTTATAACAGAGTTAGAGACGAAGACTCTCTGCAGTCGTCATTAATTAACAACAATTTTCAACTTTACGTGCGCTGTAATCTCATTCAAAACAATTTCTATGATCTTATATGTCATAAACTATTCGGTTATAGCGTAAATACAATTCTATCTTATTATAATAGAATTTTTGGTGATTTAATTTTAATTTTTAAGCACATTTTTTTAGTTATTTCAAGTGTAGTCTAATGCAATTCAATACGTAGTAGCAATTTCTATTATATTCTATTGCGGAGTAACGCAGTTCAAGACGAGACAATTTCTATGATCTCGTACGTCATAAATTACTCGGCTATAGCGTAACTCTAAATATATCTTATTATAACAGAATTCGCTTATTTTTAACGACATTAATTCTCATTAGTTAACAATAATTTACATGTGCGTTTATTGTTGCTTTAATTGCAATACAAGACGAAGCAAATGCTGTGCTCTTCTACTACTTGGTTATAGCGTACGCCCAAATCTATCTTATTTAAATCGAACTGGCCCATTTTTAATTAATTAACAACACATTTCCAGTGCAATTGTTGTCACTTCGAGTCAATTAACGCCATGCAAAACGTAGCAATCTCTATGATCTCTCTCTATGCCATAACGACTCGGTTATAGCGTACTATTGGCCTATTTTTATACATGCTTAACGTCTCTTTCTCTTTACACGGTTATAGCGTAATTCTAAATCTATCTTACTACAACCGATCTCGCTTTGGCCTATTTTTAACGATATTAATTATCATTATTTCAACTTTGAACTCAACTCTTGTGTTGTTAATTTAAATTCTCGTTCTCGTTATAAGCGAGCACTACTGTACTCATCGACTGCTGCGACAAAAAAAAGTTTGTATATCGATTTATTCTTTTGCTTGCTTGCTTGATTGTGTGTGTGTATGTGTGTGTGCGGGGGGGCATTATTAATGAACGAACGAAAAATGCAAGATTTCGCGACCGACCGTGCAGCAGCAGCAGCGAGCGCCGCGCAATATGTTTGAAGCGCGATAAAACAATTAGATCGTCTGGGCAAATTAATCGGCGCGCAGCATTCCGTTTTTGTTTTTTTTTTCGTTTTCGTTTTGTTCATTCGGCGCTGTCTGTCGCGCGGGGGAAATTTTAATCATTTAACGCTCATAAATAAAAAAAGATATTTTTGTATATTTTGTGTGTGAAAATTCGTGCAACGATTAGCTATATGTATCGATTTTCGTTTGGTTATCGATCACATACTCACATGTTAATCTAACTTCAATTTTTCAAATATTTGAATTAATGATTTCTTATGGTCTTGTAATTCTTAAGCAAACCTATCGATTGTTTTATTACTGAATTCATTTTAGTTTGGCGCCAATAGTTACAAGAGTTTTAAAATGCGTATTTTTATTAAATTTAAAAAAAAATCTGTTTTTCTGTCAAAACATTAAAATTAAAGTTTCAAATTTAACTGGCTTTGCTTTTTTGCTATTGAGACATCCAAATTAAAATTTCAACTTTAACTAGACACCAATAAATTAAATGGATTTGCTAGAAAATAAGTCTTCTTTTAATGTTTTATTTTTTTGTTGTTTTCAGCGAAACATTCAAATTATAATTTCAACTATTGGTTTTAATAAGAGGAAGAAGAAGAATTTGATGTTTTAACTCAATAAAACATTGAAATTTTGGAAGATTCATAGGAATCAAGTATTTATTGCTATTTTAATGAAATATTTAAATTAAAGTTTCAAAGTTTTTGTAGATATTTTGTTTGTTTGCTGTTTTTTAGTAATAGTTAGACGAGTTTGTTTGAAATATTTGATTTTCTGATGAAAAAAGTTAAAGTTTTGGAAATTTGATAAAAATTTTTGTTTTTCAGCTGTTTTTACGAAACATTCAAATTAAAATTCAACTTTATCTTTTGTTTAGAAAGAATTTGATTTTTAATACAAAAAGACATTAAAATTTTGAAAGATTGATAGGAACTCAGCATTTATTATGCTTTTAGTGAAATATTTAAAATAAGGTTTCAATTTTAACTTCAATTTTCAATTGTTTTTTTATAAATATTTTGTTTCTTTACTCTTTTTTTAATAGATATAACATTAAAACTAGTTTCAACTATAATTTGGCAAAAATATTTGATTTTCTAATGGAAATATTGGAAGTTGCTGTTTTTAGGTTTCAACTTTACCTTAAAACAGGTTTTTAAATTGTTTTATTGTTTTGTTTTTATCGATTATAGGTATATGCTGAAAACAATATAAAAAAGGTAAAGGTGATAAATAAGTTTGTCAAGTAGATATATACTGTGTGTTTTTGAAGAAAAAACATCGCTTTATTTTTTCATGTATTTACATTATAGTACAAGAAAAAAAATAATTAAAAAAGCATTAAAAATATTTTAATAAATCATCATCATTCATGTATACCGCACTACAACTATACATATTTACATATACATACAGTGAAAATAAAAATATAAAATCGAGCAAAACAACAAAAACAAATTATTAATGATAATGCTAACTCGCGCGCGCGCCCCCTTTATTATTATTATATATTATTAATATAAGCAACAATACATTAATTCCTTTTTTTGCATTTTTTTTCTCTCTTATGTATTATGAATGATTAACAGTATTATTAGCAGCATTTTTATAAAAAAAAATTTAAAACAAAAAATGTACATTCAATAATTATAAAAAGTCGCGCTTTATCTCTCATAAAACAAAAAAATTAAATAATAAGTAAAAAAAACACTTAATTATTAAATATATAATAATTATATCACAATTAATAAAAACACTTTTATAATAAATGTATCACAATCAAAATAGTTTTTTTCTTCTTCTTCTTCTTTGATGATGATCATCTTGATCTGGTAGTATAGTGTCAACAAATGAAAAACGTCGTCGAGTAATATTATCTACCACGGCCGCCACATATCTTTATCTTTCAATTCAACCACATCGTCATCATCATCATCATCATCATCAACATCGGGCTCATCACGCTCATCAACAACACCACCACCCGCACCCGCACGATCATCACGATCATCATCATTACTTCGACTAAAATCGATCGGATGTTCGTTATTAACTAAATCATCACTCGCATTATTACTGCTCGCTGACGATGAGGAGGAGGCGGCTGAGGATGAGGTGGCGTTCGTCGGCGGCGTCACCATCACCACCTCCTTAACGGCACCGTCCTTATCTAATTGTTGCGTGCGTAAATTGATTCCGAGCGCGCTCGCCAGCTGTAAATAGTGCGATGGCAGTACGAACACGAAATTGCCATCGCACGTCTTCACCATCTTCGCCGGTAGTTCGCCATGCTGCAGGCCCGCATTGTTGTTCACCTCATCGCTGGCCGCCGTGCTGGAGTCCGCCGGCAATTGTAGGCGATCTTCGCTGTTGTTGTTTGGTGTATTATTATTGCTTGTTGTGCTTCCACCATTCGGTGCACCGCCGCAATGCTTCAGATCGGTGTCGACCTCGGAGACGCAGTTCTCCAGGTGTCGCATCAGCCGCTGTCGCACGCCGGCCTCCATCACCGTCATCGTTTGGGCGTCCGGCGTGTCCAGGTAGCGTTGCACCTCCTTGACGCAGTCCGCATAGCCGCTACGATATTGCAGCACGTTGGCGGCGTCGAGGCTGCGATGTCGCTGGAAGTGCCGTACGGTCAGCTCCAGGATATCTGCTTTCTCCAACTTTGAATGCTTCGTATTGTCCGCCTTGGCCGTGTCCAGGATGAGGGTCTTGAGAGCGGCGAGGCTTTGATTGATGCGCGCCCGACGTCGTTTCTCCATTAGCGGTTTGTTGGCGCGTCGCGGTTCCGTCGTACTATTGCGTTTGTTCGTTTTCGCGGTCATAGCGTGCTGCCAGGCATGTGCTGTCGCGTTCGGTTCGTGACGCGGTCTGAACGAGCGTGGCTGTGTCGGTGTGTGTGCACGACTGTATGTGTTCGTTTGTGACTGTGTGTTGGTGTGTGTGTCGGTGTCTGTGTGAAATGCGCGGCGCGCTCTCTCGCTCGTGCGGCCGCCGTCGTCGCTTCGGAGCGATTTCAGCGCGCGCTGAGGGTGTTCTAATCGTGCGCGTGCGAGCAGTGCGAACGGGTGGTGGGTGTTTTTTCGCTTTTTTGGGCCGGGTGGGTTCGGTTGCTGTGTTTTTGGGGGAGGGGGGGCGCGGGAGCACTTCAGTCGCGTGCCGACACTGCCACATCACACCGACGATCCGTGCGGCGGTTCTCAAACAATTGGCACATTTTTACGTTTACGCGATGCATGTATGCATCCATGTATCATCACATCGCTGCTTAATTGGCAGCAAATCTTTTTTATTTCCAAGCAAAAATCGAAACTAACACACCGCGACTATTTTTATTCGATGATGCATTGCTTGACTAAAATTGGAAATATTGCTTGTTTGTGTAAATTAATCAAATATTTCCAACAAATCGTCGCTATTTCTCGCGCACGTGCACATTTTTCAAATTGTTTTATTTACATTTTCAAAAGAAATACTATTTCTATGTATGTCTGTATATTTTTGCTTGTATTATTATGTAATAATTATCTTCACAGTTAATTTTTTAATTTTTGGTGTTTATTATTAATGAAAATTGCAAATTTGTGAATTTTGTAATTTTTGTTGTTTTACTGCAATTTCTATTTAAAATTATTTAGTTTTACTGAAAACTAAGCATTTTTGTACAAAAATTATAGAATTTTATTATAAAAGTTAAAAATTTCAGAATTTCTATGATTTTCACGTTAAAAATCTACAAATTTCATTTGATTGTGAAAAATTTAAGTTTGTTATTTAATAATTCTTAAGTCATTTCATAAAAATCATAAAATTTGATGGGAAAACTTTAAATATTGCACAATTTTCCTGATTTTTAACTAAATTTGACTTAATTTTTAACAATTTGAGTTTGTTAATGAACTAGTTTACTAAAAATGATGTCATTTCACGAAAAGGGTGTAAAAGCTAGGAAATATTCCAAAAAATTAATAAAATTTTGGAAATTCCCCAATTGTTATATATTTTTCCGTTAAAAATGTTCAAATTTTGTATAATTTTCAAATATTTCCATTAAAATATGATTATTATTCAATTTTGCTTACTTTTTAAGAAAAAACGAAACATTATTTTATAAAAATTGTAAAAATTTGTTTGTAAATGTTAAAATTTAAAGAATTTTCATAATTTTTACTCCTTAATCAATATTATCTTTTTTAAATTTTGACTGCTTTGCCGTTATTTTGCTTTTTTAAAGAAAATTCCTCCATATAAGTAATGAAATTTTTTGACGCATTTGAATTTTTCAAGTCTATAAATGTTAATGTTTTTGTTTACGGCATATTTTTTACGATAATCGTTGTTATTGCGTATTGTTTGCATAATTACAGGCTGGATCTAAAACTTTTTTTTGTTTTTTTACAATAATTGTCGTTCGATAGTGGAAATAGTAAATTAAGCATATATCCATCTGAGTACCAGCATTTTTATATTTGCATTCTTTGCATGTGATAGAGCGCAACGACGTTTTCGTGTGTGTATGTGTAAAATGCATAATGAAAGCAAGCAGACAGACGATGGTAAAATATGCGAAAACACATAGAACAATCCGGGCAATGACTCTCTGACAATAATAATATTCGGACGTATAATTGGACTAGTAGCGTCGATATACAGACAAACAAACAAACAAGCAACGTGTGTAGCTAATTGCTGCTGTAACATTTTGAGCGTCACTGCGCTTTTGCGGTGAACGGTTGGGTGGCGCTCCCCGGCCCCCCATCAGGCGCGTCAGACACGCGCTCGGTGTTGCTGCTCACTCAGCGGCTCATGTGTGTGACCGCCGCCGCACTTACACGCGCTCACCTCCACCGCTTCGTTCGCCCGCACCCCCTCCTCCGTCTCACCGCCCGCCCGACCCTCCCTGCTGCCTCACACCCCACCACACCACTACCACCACACCAGCCCACCCACCCCGACCCTCTCTCGCTCGTCGCCCGCGCGCCCACACCACCGCCAACGTCGCCCGCCATCCCCGACAACCCAACGCGCCTCGCCACCCCGTCTCTCGCCTCCCCACCGTCGTCCTCCTCGTTTCCATCTCTCGCATCCTGCCCCCGCACGCTCAACGCCTCAGCCCGTCGGGCCGCCGCCACCCCACTTATAACACCCGCACACGCTCTCATCACTCTTTGCCCGCTCGCTCGTTTGCCAGCTCGCTTGCTCCCACACACAGACGCACGCACACACACATACACACACTCACACCAAATTCTTTTTAGCCGCTCGCTTATCGCGCGCCCATCGTATGGCCCCCATCGTTCTCTTATCGCACGCTATTACTGCATGTGTATGAATATATACAGAGAGCGCGCGCTTTCTTTTTTCATTCTTTTTCCTCCTCGTCGCTATTTTTTGTTGTTGTTTTTTTGTTTTTTTGTTTTGTTGTTCGTGTGCTCGCTTGCTTGCTTGCTTGCTTGCTTGCTGCGGTGCGGCGTTGGTTGTTTGTTTCGATATGACGATGATGAAGGAACGTCGCGGCGGCGGTGGCGTCGCGTCGATTCGAATTTAATGGCTAGTAAATCGTTCGCACGTCGTGCATTTAATGTGGATTATACGAGGCGGCGATTACGTCGCTCTCGCGCGCGGCGATGATAATTGCTTTATATATTTTTGTTCCGCCGCCGATATACCGAAACGATATTATTCACGTCTCTTCCATGAAATATTATCGGAATTGCAAAATGGTAAAATTATTGGTATATTGACGCTTTTGCATATAGGTAGCAAGCAAATCATCAAGCACACCTACGCGCTGCAAAAATCGTTCCAACTATTTTTTATTTTGTTGTTTATATTTAATTTTAATTATCGTGAAATAAAAAAAACATTAATATTGATAATAATACAAGCAAGTTGCGAAATCGGCCAACATTAATTTCGATTCTTTTTCAAGGATGTTTATATTTTTATTTCGACGAAATGAAATCATATATATTATTTTGTGGTGCATATCGTCCACAAATATTTTAACAACTATCTCGCAAGATTATTAAATAGTACAAAATGTGACAAAATTAATTCTATCCATTAACCGAAATATAAAATATTAGTATCTACACTAATTTTTTGTACAATATTGTGTTTAGTAAAAGATATTCAGTACATTTTCTAAATTTTGATATGAAAATTTCTAAGCAACACAATAATATATTGTCGTTTGTAAATCTTTAGCAATTTAAGAATTGTCACATAAATTATTAGTACTGATGTCTGTATGTTCAATATGATAACTGTTAGAAAACTCCTAAATCTCGTTTTTTGCATTTTTTTATTAATAATTTATATTATTTATAATAAAAAACATCAATATTGTTCATATCAGCATTTTACGATAATTAATAGTTAAAAAAATGAATGTTATATATACATTAAATCTCTAGTTCCTTTTAAAGTTCCTGCTGATGTAATTCGAACTATCGATGATATGAATTTGCTCTGTTGTGCTGCTGGTGACGAGTTGTGAAATTGTTTGGCGCTTGCCTTCTTTTATACCAATTTTAATTATGATTGTTTTGTGACATTTAATGCAAATAGAAGAGTATAATATTGCGTTTTATATTTTGTTTAATTTAGGTTGTCTTTTGGTTTGTCTACACAGCTCGTCACAGCGATGAAATACGTAATTAGTTATGGCAAAAATTATCGATTTTCCTACCAACCGAAATTCATAAATTATTCAAATTCTCAGAGAGGCCTTTATATCTATATCTATATCTATCTATACGTATATATTTTTTGATGATAAATTAAATTCAATTGATATTCGTAATAATTAATTTTTAGTTTTTTTTTTGTCAACAATCGTAATTTGACTTTGATGAAATGCGTGGAAATTCAATGAAAATTGCATTCGGTTTCATGAGAAGAATGTATAAATAATCATTTTTATTATGAAATCATCTATACAGTGGATAATTGAAAATTTCAAACGACGCTTTTTATATTTTTAGAATAATGATTTCTTTTTGGTCTCGCAAATTTTCTCGGTAAAACAATCGTTCAGGCTGGAAATCAACTGGAATTATGTAAAATTATTAGTGTTGTAAGAGTTACGTTGTATTACAAAAAGTTGATGTACAATAAGGGTCAATGAAATGTTTCTGAATTCAAACTATTCCAAATTTTTAATAAATAAACAAATTGAATATGTAGGGTATTGTTTGGAAAACTTTACATTTATACGAGCTTCTAATTGAAGGGTGTGCGGTAATAATGAGAAGGCAGTAGTACCATTTTTAGTGGTTTTGAAAGTACAACATTATCATTATCATTATTCACGTTGCGAAATACTGACGCCGCCGCAGAGGAAGTAGTTGATGACAATTTGGCAGGGACAGAGCATCATGGGTAGGGAGCGAGGAAGATTTTTTCTAATTTACATTTTTCGTTTTTATTTATATTACCACCACGTGAGAGTTCTTCCTGCTTCCAATGTATTATGGGAAAATCTGCCTTTCACATATTTCCAATTTTGCTTTTATTATTAGTTTACAGACTAAACTAAAATTTGCTCAAATATTCGATATTCTTTTTGAACTAAAGATTAATTCTCACTTTGCCACTATAAAAATCAAGGAATACCGGTCTGGAATGACTTTTACAAATAGGTACCTATGCTTCGATAAGATAAGAAAAATAAAAAATTAAGAAATTTGAATTTTAGTTTAACATTATTCTCCAGAAGTGTGAAAAATTGAAATCCTTAAATGTTGCTTTACATATTTCAAATTTGCTCTATGAAAGATTAGGACCTTTGATATACATTTAACTTAGATAAACTTATAGATTGAAGAAGGAGCTTTGCAATGCTGTTTTGTTTACCTTAAATATAGTAAAATTTGCGTAGTTTTGCTAGTTTTATTTGATTTTAATTTCCTTTGCGAAACGTCAAAACATGTAAACATAATTTGTCACAAAATGTCACCTATAGTAATTATACTACTACACCTTGTTTTCTTATAAATTGGTTTTATTATGCACATGAATTTGATACAAATTCGCTAATTTTCATACTCTCGCGTTGCTGCGCATTTAACGAAAAAATCCCATCGTCGCTATCACAGTGCACCACCAGATAACTACGAGGATCCACATATTTCTAATGATAGTTTTTCATGATTTTATATATCAATCAATACGTCAAAAATTAAAAAGGTTATTTGCGTCCTTTTTCACTATTTCAATATACATTCGCCAATTTTAACACGCTTTTTTCAACATTAAATTTTCAGCACACTGCAAAATTCGACAAACGACGATTTTTCTTAAATCGGACCCGGACGTTTTATTCAACAAATGCAAATGTTTCAGATTTGAACTTTTTTTTTGAATAAAAATCCTGTCAAAGCATACTAAACATAGATGGAGTTAAAATGTGAATTTTCTCAATTTGCATAGACAAAAATATTCTTCCTTGTTATTGATAATTGGTTCTATTTTTTTTTTAAATATACTTCTTATATATTATTAACTTTACTTTCAACTTCTTTTCTATTTTCAATATATAACAACGTCTGGCAGGAGGAAAAATAATCCATCGCCTCCTACGCAGCACAGCAACCAACGTCAAACAAAGAAAGTCTACGTTTTTTAGTGCAGATTTGCATACATTTAGAACAAATCACTTATTTATAGTACTTTAATTAAAACACATTTGGTAAATGTGTATAATATATTTGGAATCATCAACTTATTAATGCTGTATAATTATTTTGTGTAGAAAGAGTTCAAAACAATGAATTTTTAATTTTATTTAGTAAAGTTTGTGTGATATACTGGTTAAACCTAATTCGGGTACGCTGAATTTAATGGTGCAAACCTATTTTACAAGTTAGCTTCCTTTTTCGAGTTATATCAATTTAGACATTGTTAATTTTTAGCAATTGATTTTCCAAACAAACAAAATTCGTCTTTCTGTAAGAATTATGATTGACAGGTCAATGGTTTTGCCCTATTGCACGACTTTTTCCCCAAATTTTCATATCTAATGTAATTCTCGGANTAATTTTTAGCCATTGATTTTCCAAACAAACAAAATTCGTCTTTCTGTAAGAATTATGATTGACAGGTCAATGGTTTTGCCCTATTGCACGACTTTTTCCCCAAATTTTCATATCTAATGCAATTCTCGGAGCTTTTTCTTTACTAGAAGAGCTAGTTTTATGTCTGAAATGCATTATCAGCAAACTATCCAGATCCGGAATCCAAAATAGTAATAATTAAAGTGGCTGAGATCATTAGTGTCAGGTATATGTTAAGCTACAAATGAGAAAATTGACAATTTCAACGCAATTAAATAATCAGACTTTCAGGTTTCTATAAAAATTATGATATACAGGTAATGTTTTGCCGTATTGCACGATTTTTTCCCCAAATTTTCATATTCTAGGAGCTTTCTCTGTTTGCAGAGCCTTGTTTTATGTCTCAAATGCGCACTATCAGCAAAATATTCAGTTCCAGAATCCAAAATAGTAATAATTAAAGTGGCTGAGATCATTAGTGTCAGGTATATGTTAAGCGCCACAGAAGAAGAGAAAATCGACAATTTGTGGGTTAGGCCGTTTTGGCGCTCGCTGGTGGCAATTTCAATTATAATAAAAATCAATATTGTATCATCAAATTATCAAGTTTTTAATAATCTTTTTATGAAAAAAATTTACACACACACACAAATGTTATTACAACAGCAAGGCAGACTAAACAAAGAATACACGTACACATCCACGCGTCGTCCAATTGAAGTGTGCTCTCAAATTCACAGTACACAGTATTAATTTGGCCGCTTAATTGCTGCTATGCTACACAACACACAATTTACAAATCATCTATATATATATATATTTGCTGCTGCTATTTCATCATATATAATACAACGATAGCGGCGGCGGCGTTCTCCTCCACCAAGCCCAATAATAATCGCTCAGCGCGAAAGACCCTAGCGAGCGTCGTCGTTTTTTTATATTTTTTTATATTAAAGCGCACACCACACGCCGACGAAACGAGAACGAAAGCAGCGAAAACAAAAAAAAAGCAGCGGTATAGCAGTAGCGGCGGCGGCAGCAGCAGCAGCAGCAGCAATGTCTGTGCATTTGGTGGCTTATCAATCGCATTCGTGCATTTCGCCACACGAGGCGCGGATTAAGCGGCGGAAAAATCCCGCCCGCCTGCCTGCCAGCGAGCGAGCGAGCGAGCGCGCTTACCGCTCGCTGGAAAAAGTTAATTAGGTTTAGTGGAGCGACCCTGTACGTATCATGCGATCATGCATTTTGGTGTGTTTCGAGCGCGAGCGCGTTTTGTAAAAGCGCGCGTGCAATATTATGTATGAGCTGGGGGTGTGTGGGAGGTGTGAGGGCGGCTGTGTGTATGTGTGTGGTGTGGTGTGGCGGCGGTCGGGGTGCGAAGGATGGGTAGAATGTAGTAGTAGGCATGGATGTGGGGGTGGAGGGGGGACTCGGCTGCCGATGTGTATGTGTGCGGCGGCGGCGGCGGGCATGAATTGAACGCGCGCGTGTGAGATACGATTTTTTTTGCTGCCTGCCTGCCGCTGTTGTTGTTGTTGTTGGCGTTGTTGTTGTTTTTGTTCGAATGCGTATTTTGCAGATGTATGTGTGTGAGCGTATAGCAAGGCAAATTCCATGGGCTCGGCTACTAATAATTTATGTCGATGCGTAATTTAAATTAGACCGTTGCCTGTCTAATTTAATTTTTTTTTTGGTTGTCGGTTGGTGTGATTATGCCGTTTTCGTGCGGTCTAATTGGAAGATTCGCGGTTTTATCTTGAGAAATTGTTATTGCCATCATCATACGCTTTTTTTTATCATCTCACTTGTTGTTTATGCATTATAGATTTGTCCATTTTCTAGGCGTTTATGCTGCTACATTTCATGCAAAATATATTAATAAATATTTCACGCGGTTTTTATTTATTTATTTGCATTTCAAAGCAATCAACAAACGTGCTTGATTTATACGTCGTCTTCGTGCAAATTTGTCACTTTTAGACGATTTTTTGACGTCATCGCTGCGGCGGCGTCTAAACTATTGGAAAATCCAAAAAGTCTTGATATTCTAGATACATCGATAACTTGATATTCATATTTAAATTACATTTTTTTGTATTAGTAAAGAATTTAATGTTAATTTAATAGTTTTTGTTTATTTTGTTAGGTATATTAGGAATTTCAACTAACTATCTAACAGCAAATGCGTTACAAGCTTCACAAAAATTCGAAATTAATGTTAAAATAGAACATTTTTTTATAAAACCGGAGTAGTTTGAAAGACGAAATTATTATTTCTTGTAGTGTCAACGCCTAATATGGATTTGCTAAGGAATAAAACTTTACTATATATTATATTTTGTTAAGTTGTGTCATATGCAGTTATATTGTACAATACATAACTCAATTAATGCGGATTTGAATAGTACGGCTTATTGACGAAATCGATTAATTCTGCATATCGAAGACGAGGAATTGCATTTCTGTTTCTTATCTAATGTTTTACCCTATAAAAAGACGCATGATGTCTGTATATCTAATAATTTGTCTACTAATATTAGTTTTTAACTAATTTTTAAAAGTTTATGTTTCATTTTTGGTTTCTCGTTAGGATTTAGATAATTCCTGTGAAAGTGCATATTCTGAAAGTTTAATATATGTTTCATGTAAAGTTTTTATTTATTTACATTTTAGAGTAATCAACAACATTCATACTCTTAGGTATATGAGTTTTTCCCGAATTTTATTTTTCTACTATTTAATTTATACAAGTGTAAAAAATTTCTTATAGCTGTCGATGTTAATAGTAATATTTTTTATAGAAAATAAGATTTGCACTAAAATTAGTGCGGTATTGGAAAAAAAATCGAAACATAACCAAAAACTTTAAAAGTAATTTCGCATTTACTACTTTTTAATACTTTTAATTTCTTGCATATTTCAATTGTTTACAAACAAATGGAAAATTTAATTTTATATCAATTTTTGTCAATTTTCTACAATTCTTCTTCTAAATTCTAAATTCTTCTACCTTTAAATTCATTTACTGTAGAAATTTGCTAACTTTTCACAATGGTTTCTATTATTAGCAAGACAAAACCCATTAGCAAACTACAAAATGACCAATTTCCGTATTTTTGCACCAACCCTCTTGCATTGCCACTAATTTCCACTGCAATGGCGATTAAATTAAAGAATAATAAACGCGCGAAAACACAAAATCCAGTTATTCTTCTATCTTCTACTTCTTCCTCAAATTTGAATGAATTTGTGCAATTTTAATAGGATTTCAAACGAAAATTCACCAGCAAATCCAATTTTTTAATAATCGTATTTCGCTCCCATGGAAGCTATAAAAATTTTCGGGATTCACTGAAATTTTCATTACAATTTCAAAAAAAAATATAGAAGAAAGAAATGCTCCTTCATGTTTTGGAGGAGGGAAAAGAACACGTCTGACAAAATCGAATTTTAGCGTTTGGAAATTTAAAAAAGAAAAAAAGTACAAAAAACGTCGTGGAAATAGAAATTTCATTATTACTTTTAGCATATATAATTAGTCTTATTACCGACGCATTGGTAGTTTCATAGTTTATGTATGTAAAAAAAGATTAAAACATTGTTGTAGATGTTTTATATTATAGCAAAATTAGGATTCCCATTTAGGGTTGAATAGTTAGCGTCTTAGCAGACGTAATTAGTATAATAATCATTATTATTAATGCGTCTAGTTTGGTAGCTATGTCAATTTTTGCTTCAAAACAATTACCAACATGCAAAAAGAAATGTTATATTTTTTTGANTCTTAGCAGACGTAATTAGTATAATAATCATTATTATTAATGCGTCTAGTTTGGTAGCTATGTCAACTTTTGCTTCAAAACAATTACCAACATGCAAAAAGAAATGTTATATTTTTTTGAGATGCTTTAGGTTGAACATTTTGAGTCTTACGATTAGTATACCTAATTGTCAACTTTTAGCATGCTACATGTAAAAAAACATTGAAGGAAAAAAGTTTTTTAGATTTTTTAAATTAAGTTTATAATAGTTTTGTGGTTTTAGCGCACATAATTAGAATTATTATGACTTTTATTATTAATACGTCTAGTTTTGTAGCTTTTGTGAACTTTTGCGGCATGATAACTATACAATTCGTGTTGCTACATGCAAACAAAGATTTAAATAAATTTAGAATTGCAATTTTTTGGGCTTTACAATTTGTTTCTTAGCACACATTATAGTTGTCAATCGTTAATCGCAGACAATCAGACGACGACTTTCCGCCTGAAAAAATGTCAACTTTTGCGGTATAACAACTATAACTCGCGTTGTTACATACAAAAAAAGATTTGAAGCAGTGAAGAAAAAGTTGTATTGTAGCTTTTTTAAATATAAATTTAGAAATCTCATTTTGGGCTTTATAGTTTATTTCTTAGTACATATAATTAGTATTGCTATTATTATTATTATCATTTTGTTATGTATGCGTCTAGTTGTTAACTTTTGCGGCACAACAATTATAGCCGGCGCTGCTATACTACATCGTAAAAAAGGCAGTACGAGTGTGTGACTACTACGTCAATCGTTAATCGCAGGCAATCAGACGACGACTTTCCGCCTGAAAAATCAACGCAGCTCTCTGTGACACATACATCCACAAATACACGTCCGTCCGGCAGCCGCAGCCACACACTGCAACACAATTCTCCTCTCCCACACATCGAATACACACGCCGAACGAACGAGCAAGCAAGCAAGCAAAAAAAAAATAAAAAAAGAACACAAACGCGCTTCAATCCTAAAACGTAAAAATATCAATTATGCGACGAAATAACTTTCGCCGTTTGGCATCAGCCGCCACCAACCGCCCGGTATTGATCTACCTATATATTTTAAATTGGCCACCGTCGACTGCAAACTTCTTCTTCGGCCCGCTTGTGCTCACTCGTTCGCCGCCTCGCTCTCTCCTCGCTCTCTACCGTATGACATTTCAGGTTAATCGTGGCGCTTTTCCACCCATCGCCGCCGCCGCATTTTCGCTTCGTAAAAAAAAGTACGCCTGCCTTTTTTTCGCCGAATGTATGTGTATATGTATCATCTATATATATATATCTATATGTATATGTATGTGTGTGTAGAGCGCGCTAGTTTTAATCATGCCCGAGCAGTATATGAAATTATATGCCCGAGCTCGCACTCACACAACCGCATATTCATATAATATGTATGTATATGTATGAAGGAAAAATGCGGAGCGTTCAGCGCGCCGCACACCGACACACAGCCACACACACACACGCCATACAGTTTTAATGATTTTTTTTTCACGTCGCAGATTTGAAATTTTTCATTTTCCAGCAGAGCAGCAAGCACCACGTCTGAGAATGCGTTTTTTTTCTCGCTGATTCTTTGATTAAGCGCAATTAAAGATGATTACGTCTCCTCGTTTTTTTTGCTATTTTATATCATCGCGCGCGGGTCGATTGGCATGGAATAAATTTTACGCGCGCACTGTTTTTTTTTGTGCTCCTCTCTCACTCGATGCGCGCGCTAATCGTTCATTAACTGTTGTTTGTTTCGATTGCGTGTGGTGTGTTGTTGTGTTGGGTGGTTGTACGCGCGAGTCAATGCGCGATTTCTATGCTATTAGCGTCGCACTGACACAAAAACGCAAAATTATCTGCAAAAACGCGTTTTTTGTATGAGAAGTTGACTATAGCGCAAGGATTTTTATATAAAATGTTGCAAAAAACCGCCAACAAGTTTAAAATTGCGCATTGTAGTAAATATTTCAACGACTTTAGTTGAATTACAACTTTTTTATGTTGATTTTCAAGCATTTCTAGACGATATTGACACAAAAATCCTAAATTATTTCTACTTTTTTGAAAAACTTGACGATGTTGCAAGAATTTTTATTAAATGTTCATGTTTGAATGTTTTATATTACAGAAAACCGCCAACAAGTTTAAAATTGCGCATTGTAGTAAATATTTCAACAATTTTAGTCGAAATACAACTTTTTTATGTTGATTTTCAAATATTTCAAAGGATATTGATACAAAAATGCGAAATTTCCTCTATTTTTTAAAGATTTTGCATGGATTTTTAGAAAATGTTGATGTCTGAAAGTTTTATATTACAAAAAAAACGTCACCAAGTTCAAAAAGTGCGCATTATAGTAAAAATTTCAACGATTTTAGTCGAAATACAACTTTTTTACATTAATTTTCAATAATTTTGTAAGGGCAGAGACACAAAAATGTGAAATTATCACGTTTTTTTTGCAAAAATTGATAAATGATGGGATTTTTGGTGTTAGATAAAAGTCGTACCAATAAGTTTAAATTCTGTATGACTTTACTT
>JARJDW010014963.1:0-12388 GCA_030264715.1 Adinopsis sp. GC000173 | reverse complement strand
GGCCTAAAAACTACGCATATAAAGTATTTTCACCTACACAAAATAAATATTATTTGATTTGCAAAGTAAAAGGCATAAACATTAATTATGAAATATCGAAAATAATAAATTTTGACACATTGAAGAATATGATAATTAAAAAAGATGATGATGATGATGATGATAATGTGATAACCTATTTAACAAGTGAAATGGTAGTGAATCCAGACAACGATTACATCGGTTTCACCTTTTGTTGTGCCAATTTCAAGAACAACGCACCAGCATGGTTGAGTTTTAGACTCGCATTAAAAGATTATAATGTAGTGAAAGCCTTATCAACATTGTAGCCGTGGTCGTCTAGTTTGGCGTATTTTTCAACTTGTTTAGAAACATCTGTTTAACAGGTGGTGGACATATTTTCGTCTAATACACTTTCTATAGTTATTTATTTCAATAGTAAAAAATTCAATGTACTAGTTTTTTTAAATTATATATTCCTTCTTGTAATTTAAATAAATAATAAAAAATTCGATTTTTCTAGAAGGTGGTAGTAATGATTAGGTGAAATGAGTGAAAGTTAGTAAAAAATTAGTTTAGTTGCGAAAAGATTGTCAAGTAAACATGTCATCATTTGCATCGTTCTCTGTTAGGGGTAGTGAAAATAAGTGCAATGACAACCACAAAGGGCTTTTAAGCGTAACAGATCTGATGATTGAGACTTACGATAACAAAATTTTGAATGAACACAAATATATATTTGAGAAAGTGTTTCAATTATCGAAGAATAAATCGATACGTATCGGGTTGAGTCCTGCAAGGGAATTTGTTCCTGCAATAAGTATTTTTTGTAACATTACGGGAGGAGCAGTATCATTTATGTATAAGAAATGGAAAGCATTTGTTAACTGTTTGCGTAATAATTGTTTGTTGAAAGGCAAACATGAATGTAAATCGTGTCAAGCCGTAGCACTGAAAGAGAACATTTTCGCTGGATGTAAAATGAACAGAGTTAAAGATCTAATAAAAATCGAACAACGAGGTATTGAATTTGATATGAGTATGCAGGATGTTATAGAATTANACGTTTTAAAATTATGGAAAATACCGATTTTATTTACTTCTATAATGCTGTTTTGATCACATTGTGTAATTTGATGGAGAAGAAGGCGGAGACAAAAGAGGAAATTAAATCGTATATAATTCGTTTATTTGATCAAACACTACCATTACCAAAGTATACTGATTTGAATAAGTATATTTTCTACGAAATCTTTAAAGATTTCTTTGACAAGTTCACACTTGATTGGGAATTAGGTCGTGCAGTTTTCTACCCATAAACATGATGAATTGTGAACGTTGTGTTGGTGACATCCGATTTAAAAAACATTTATGTGAGCACATTAATTTGTTTGAGTTAGAACGTATATATGAATGGTTACCGAGTAGGTTTCGTCAGGATACAGACTTGCAACAATTGTTACCCTGTCGAGCACATTATAATACAATGACAAGTGAAGACCATATTGATGGACCCCCATCAATAAAGAGAAATTGTTATGGATGTTGGGCTAGTAAATCAACAGCAGAAGCAGCAGCCGGGGCAGACAATAAAAACTATTTTTAAATTTATTGTTGGATTTGTAATGAATAGTAAAAATTTAACCAACGCACCCTTAAACAAAGCAACCCTCGCTAATGGGCTTTTCCAAGAAAGCCAGGCTAACGCGCACAGACTTGAACGCAATCCCCACCCTTATTTTTAAGTATAAAAGGGCTGGTGGCGCTTCACTAAGCAAGGAGTTAACGCCAACAGCATCGCTTGGGATCATTGGTACTGCCACGCTTACGAGTCTTGTATAGCTCTAAGTCAAATACTATTTACAGAGAACAACACTCTGTCACTCGCTTTGTATATACCAGTTGTGCATAGTGTCTTGTTAATAAATAGCTTTATACGAAATTCGTATATCCAATACGAACCTGCCACCCCGGTCAAACAACACCTCGACCGTACTCCCACAACCGACGCCCAACTTAGTGGCTTAGACAAGGATTTTGTGCTAATAAAAACATCACGATTTCGCCACGACGAGCAAAGCAAACAAGCGAAGCGACGATGACGACGTTTTCACAAAAACAATTGTAACAGTTCATCGCCGCGGTGACGCCAAACCGACATGAACCAGGATTTACTCAGTGCACGGCGAGGTTTAACGGAACACGACGGGACACGACATCTCGACCGTACTCCCACAAAACTCGTTATCATGTTGAACGGGAAATGTTAATGTGTTTATCAATATGTTGTATATTTTTATGTTTATTTTGGCTTATTTATGTATTCATTGTATTGATTCTAAATAATATAACTTAACATTTTACGTTTACGTAAATTTTCCAGAAATGTTTCAACAAATTGTAATTAGCAAAGCATTGGACTCGTATGTGAAAAAAAAACGGGTTAAGGGTAAAAAAAAGTTAAGTTTAGTATCAAGCCAATACCAAAAGAGAAAACAGACGGGGTGGATTAGAGCAACTGTGGAAGAAGTGATAACCTATTTAACAACAAGTGGTTGTGAATCCAGACAACGACTACATCGGTTTCACTTTTTGTTACGATAATTTCAAGAACAACGCAACAGCATGGTTGAGTATCAACGCACCAGCATGGTTGAGTATCAACGAACAATAAAAAAAAACATCAGCAAACAACGAAGAAACGAACAAAAAAAGTATATCTTTGGTATATATGTGTTAATTTATTGATAGTATAATAATAATGTATAATATAATAATAATGTAATTATACATGTTAATATAATAGAATCCGCGGGAGGTACGTCATTCTGGCGCATCCGTGTAGGGGGTTAATAGTGCCCCCTGAACATAAATCCTCCATAGTATGGGCCGCAGGTAATTGTGGAGATCAGCCACTGCTCTTCTAATGTATTCGGCGCCCCTGGGGAGCCCATAGTCCATCCAATACCCTAAGCAGGGCTTGTCCACTACGACTGATCGGGCCATATCCATGGCCTGATCTTCGTACTTTGTCAAATTGTTTAGGATGTTTTCCATTTCATTTGTAAAGCTGAATACTGAATTTGTAAAGCACAAGTTATTCAATAATAAAAAAAATATACTTAAATGGATCATACAAATAAAAACAAAATAATATCATTTAATGCCTGATTTCTGTGGTGACCAAAATATCACCACAGCATTGGCAAAAATCGTCGACGCCGCAAACCCGCTGGAAAGACGGGTGGAGAGGTTGTTGCTGGTGCGTTGTCACCTGGCAATCTTCTAAGTGACACCCATAATGACGTACACAATCCGTACAAGTGGTTGCTCATAATATTTAACTTTGCAACCGCAGACAACGAAGAATCGACCAAAAAAAGCAAATAACAAAGACAAATAAAAAACAAAAATTTGTAGAATAAACATATTAGTTTATTTATTCATAAAAAAAAATTACATTACATATTACAAAAATTGATATTATAAAAAAAAAATTTACATATTGCGACAAATTACATTACAAATAAAAAAACAAAAATTGATATTATAAAAAAAAAATACATTATTATAATAATACAAATATTTAATGCTGCCTGATTGCTGTGGTGACTAAAATATCCCCACAGCAATGGCAAAAATCATCTGCTCCACAAACCCTCTGGAAAGCGGGGTGGAGTGGCGGTTGTTGGTGTATTGTTACCTGGCAGTCCTCCAGGTGACACCCATAGTGTCGAGCACAGTCCGTGCAGGTTGGCGCGATTTTCAACCCATTTCTTGTAAACCGGACAGCCATTCTGTAATCGGCCACTCCTGAAAACACAAACAAACAAAAAAATAATAATAATCATTAAATAGAAAAAATTTTTACTTACCAGGATTATGCAGGTAGCTTTTCACGACCCGAATTACGTCTTTGTACAAAAATCCGTGTGTAGTAAGGCACTTCGACATCTCTTCGTACGGTAATAAGGATCTTTTTTGTATGTAAATTTCCCACAATATTCCCCTTAAATCGTGATGGAAGTCTTGGATAGCTTCCTCGATAAAATCTACACCGGAGGGTAGACCGCTTTCCATATATGGCCCTAAACAGGGTCTCTGAGAGGCGATGCTTCTCCTAGCCTGTTGGAGGGCTAGAGTTTCACAGTCGTCAGTGACGCAATTGTATTTTCCATTTTTTTTTGAACTGAATACGACGGGGCACAAGCACAAGATATTCAATAATAAAAATTGAAATATTTTTGGCTTATATAGTAAAACACATACCTACCTCCCTCCAATCAACCAATCTTTCGGTTTGTATAGTAAAACCCTCAGCCAATAATATTTAAGTATAGTAAAACCCACCCCGTTGATATGGGAATGGTTACCGACTAGGTTTCGTCAGGATACAGACTTGCAACAAATGTGTCGAGCACATTATAATACAATAACAAGTGAAGACCATATTGGTGGACCCCCAATCAACAGCAGCAGCAGCCGGCGCAGACAATAAAAACTATTTTTAAATCTATTGTTCGATTTGTACCGAATAGTGAAAATCGTTATCATGTTGAACGGGAAATGCTAATGTGTTTATCAATATGTTGTATATTTTTATGTTTATTTATGTTTTTACATAGTTTGTAGTGATCTGTGTTAAATGGCTATAGCACTGCTTGCAGGAATTTCGTATTGGCATGGACCCATCGTACAAATCCTTTGGCTTCCATACTATGGTTTCCCCCGCGATGAAGCGGTGGATTTAGTGCCGCCAGACGAAGTTTTTCAGCCATCGGTTGATCTCGTCGTCATACTGGGCTATGGGGTTCTTGTCCTCCCCGTAGAATTTCTCCCATAATAATTGTTTTTTAACTTGCTGGGCTTCCAGCGCTGCTATTTTGATAATGTTTTGGATATTATCAGGATAGTCCAATATGTCAGCCATGCACGGTGTAGTTACTCCCGCGAGTAGTAGGGGATTTGTTTCTTTGGTGCTTTGTATGGTGATATATCAGAAATGAATAGTTTTCAAAAATTTGCTATTTATATATACTTAAATAGGCGTCACAATTTTTAAAAAAATCACAAAAATTTATGCCTCCACCTGCTAAACCCCAATAAATTAGAAACTCACACCCAAAAGATTAGACAAAAATGCGACCAAATGTTAAAACCCTAAAGATTAGACGAAAGTGCATCTACCTGCTCATTTAGACATAAATCTAGGAACCCCACGTCGCAAAAGATTTTATTCCCAGGCTGCAAAAAGATATGAGAGAAAAAAACATTTTTTACTATTGAAATAAAAAAAAACAAACATAGAAAGTGCATTAGACGAAAATTTGTCCATCACCTGTTAAACCCCTATAAATTAGACATAAATCTAGGAACCCTCACGCCGTAAAAGATTTGATTCCCTCTTTATTCCTGTTTAATCCTGTTTATTCTTGTTTTCGTTATGTAAAAAAAATATCATTGCCATCGTCATCGTTTACGTAAATTTTCCAAAAACGTTTCAACATATTGTAATAAGCAAAGCATTTGACTCGTATGTGAAATAATACGGGTTAAGGGGAAAAAAAATTAAGTTTAGTCGAAGCCAATATCAAAAGAAAAAATAGACAATCCTATGGAGTGGATAAGAGCAGGTGTGCAACAAATGATAACCTATTTAACAAGTAAAATGGTTGTGAATCCAGACAACGACTACATCGATTTCACCTTTTGTTGCGATAATTTCAAGAACAACGCACCAGCATGGTTGAGTTTTAGATTCGCATGGGGCGTAACCGTTGAGGATATTTGGAAATTGCATTCGAGTATTTTCCAAAGCAACTCGGAAGGACTGTACACAGATACATTTTGCATCACTGCTACCGTTGTACAAATGCCAGTAGGAAGGGGCTAATATTGAAAAACATGTAAATTATAACAAAATTCGTAAAAATGTTAGACGACAACAAAATGTTGCAGTCAATGAATTGTTAGCCAGTTCGGGTATTGTTATTCCGGTTGAAGGGCTGGTTTAAAGGAAATACAAGCGTTTCAAAAGATAACATTCAAATTGTTATATATGACTATTTGAGTCGTGGTAAAGATGTTATTTTTGACGCAGTAATAGTATTGTAGGTACCGGCGACTGTGAGTCGCGTCATGCTCAAATAATATTCTATTCTTCTACATCTTCTATTCATCTTTCTGTACTAATTTTATGACACTACTATAAACAGTCTATTCAAATCAACCCGCGGGTTTATCCCAACATTTCTACCATCTGTAACCTTCCTCTAAAACACGTTTTCTTTGCCACCCTCTCAATTTCTCCCACTTTCAAACCGAGCTTTCTTCCTTACAACTTTCAACTAAAAACCTTCTTCTAGACTCACCACTGCTCTCGGTAAGACCTTTTGTGTAAATATATTTTGTGAATAAATTATTGTAAACGTAAATAATAGCGTGCAGTCTTATTATCATTATACATTCCCGCGTTACCCAAAAGAACACTTAAAGCAGTGCCCATAGTATATTCAGTTGGCCATTCACGCCAGGTTTCCACAATCAAATCTGTATATCCCAGAAGTTGGCCACAGCCCGTGTGACATGCTTCACACATTGTTGTTGGTGACAACAGTGGGAATGGCTTGTCGTAATCGGGATCTGGAACCATCCATAATGTGATGAAACAAAAAGCTTGGTTCGTCTCGAGTTCAATTTCTATCTCTGCTATGGCAGCTGCGGCTGCGTCCACAACTCCTTCTTCGGGGTTGCTGGGCAAAGTTGACGGGTGTTCCGGGACCATCACGTCCAAAGGTACGATGTAGCTAATTCCACCGTTTTGTCGAAGTGGTTACGGAATATATGCCGTAACTTATCTGGTATGTATAACACCAGTTCTACCCCAGCGATTGTTGTAGCCATTGCTAATATTGAAAAACAAGCAAATTATAACGAAATTCGTAAAAATGTTAGACGAGAAGATGTTGCAGTCAATGAATTGTTAGCCAGTTCGGGTATTGTTATTCCGGTTGAAGGGGCTGGTTTAAAGGAAATACAAGCGTTTCAAAATTATTTCTCAAAGGATAACATTCAAATTGTTATTTATGACAATAGCAATGTAATAAGAGCTGATGGAGTCGCTAGCAGAAAACTAAACTTATTATATCATAATAATCATTATAATGTTATAACAAGTTGCACTTCTGCTTTTGGCTGTAACTATTATTGTGAACCATGTCATAAATCTTTTTTTCATAAAAATGCACATAAATCATTTTTGGAAAATAACAATAACTGTGTAACAACACCTTTGGAAATAAACCAGAAACAAAATTTTAATAACGAAACAAGTAATATGCATATCAAAACACATAAACTGGATTTTAACAAAATAAACCTTGATCACTGTAACTCAGAAGAAAAAGGGAAAATAAAAGGAATTCTGTGTAAATTTGCGGATATTTTTTACAAAGACGATACGAAACTTAGTTTTTCTAACGCAGCCAAACATTGCATTAAGCTTTCAGACAATACTCCCATCCACACAAAATCGTACAGATATCCTTATATTCATAAACCAGAAATTGAACGACAAATAAATGATTTGCAAAAACAAGACATAATAAGACCATCAAAGTCTCCATGGTCATCCCCGATTTGGATTCTACCTAAAAAGCTAAACAAGAAACAACAGTTCGAAGCACAAGAAATAAAACTTCATTCTGTAAAATTATCAACACTACACAACCAATTTCAACCTATGGAATTAGTCCCAGTGGAAGCTAATATAAACAAATGGCAAATACCTTCAACCATATTCATCTACATCATCATCCTGATAATATTTGGTTATCTACTATTCCGATGCATTGCTCGAAAGAAGAAAACCCCGCAAAATGAACCTAGCGTCAATGGCAATAACATACTTTTCCAACGTTCGCAGGAGCTTCACGCTTAATAAGGGAGGAATTATATAAAGAATTCAAGATCCAGCTGCTTTGTATCATATTCTGCTGACCACTTAATATAATCTAGTATAAAAACTTGTTATCTCAATATTGTAAAACATTCTGTTACATGCTCTTCTAACAATCATACATATGTAATTCAGAAATAATTAATCTGTATAATAAAGTTCGATTTTTTTTAAAGTAACGCGAAAACGTTTACTTAATTTACCTTCTTTGCATGCGCACTCGAGTCGCTGCTGATGTTGCGCCGATACGAAACTGGTAATTTCGGTTGAAACTGGCTTAATTTTCGTTGTATCTAGCACGCAATTGTCATGGCAAACGCCGTACATGTAATAGTTGCTGGTGCACTTCAATCGCACAATCTCTTCAACTACCAACTTGGTCGTTTCTTCCAACTCTTCAATATGATCGTTAATCGCCTTGCGTAGATAGTCGGACGGATAAAAACCATTGTCCGGTTTACGCACGGTGAATAAAACATCCAAATCCTTGCTGATATGTTGTCGGGCGCGTAAATGAAACAGATCGTCGTGCGATGGCTGTACGCTAATTATCCCCACAACCTTAAACTTTGAATTCATCGTATTGCGCACCGCACGCACCAAACCCTTCCGATGGCTGAGAATGAAGATCTCCGTTGTGACGTCGCGAAATCGTATCGCAATCGAATTCTCCAGCATATCTTCCGTCACGATCTCCACGTTGATTTTAACAATGGTATGCGTATAGTATTTACCATCAGTAACGGATACATTCAAACGATATTCGCCGACATCGAGTCGTGGTAATGCAGTGAACGTACCGTCCGCCCGATCGATTTTGAATAGTTCTTTCGGCGCGTAATTAATTCCGAGCGTGGGCGATAGTAAATAGAAAAGCGTATCGTATTGATGCTGATCGTTTGCGAGCACCTTCCCAATGAGACTGCCTGGATATTCATCCAGGTATGAATTGATGTTGATTTCGAGGAGTGATCACACTCCAAATCGGTGGATATTGCGACTACTCGATTACCTTCACCACCACGTACGTATCGGAGTACAGCGGCGGCGTGCTATTATCGAATACGCGGATTTGCAGCAAATAACTATCTTTGATATTGTGATTGAAGCGTGTCGCCGTACGCAATACGCCGTCCTGTTCGATCTTGAACAGATTGCGTTCGTTGCCCAAGCGAAAATCGAATGTGTAGGGTTATGCTCTTGTACTATAATCGTGTAATTCGACTGCGAAAACAGCGGGGGATTATCGTTGGCGTCCGATATTTCGATATTGACATTGATTTGACGTGACAGCACTTCGAGCACGTACATCGATACGGTTTCGCGATTTAGTCTATCTGCTACCGATATATAGCCAGTGTCCGGATCGATGGCAAATTGTTCGTGATTGTCGCCCTTTAAGATGGAATACTCGACACGTCCGTTTTCCTCGCTATCAACCAAATCTGTTGCAGTCACCTGGAACATTTGTTATTTTTATTGGGACTTTACATACTACTACGACACTATATACGACGTTTAGTACATCCATTTTCATAAAATAAAACTCACTCCATTTTAAAATAAACTTTTCTACCACCATCGCCGCGCCGCGTACATGAAACAATGACTTTATGAAATTTTAATGATGTCGAGTTGGGCGAGGAGTTGGTGGGTAGCTCGGTTCAGACATGAATGACATCGAGTTAGGTTTTAAATATGACCAACTTCATTCATTACATGTGCACAATGAATTTGTTTTAAAATTCATCAAACAAACTGATCGTGTTATGCGGAAGAAAACATGCTTTTCGACTTGATTTGACGCTTACCGATATCCGCATCCGTTGCGTGTATTTTCGACACTAGCGTGCCCACCTCCACATCTCCACATCTTCAGCGAGGCTCACAGAGTAGTACGGCAGCGAGAATTTCGGCGTATTGTCGTTCAGATCGGAAACGATGAGTTCCACTTGCGNAAACATGCTTTTCGACTTGATTTGACGCTTACCGATATCCGCATCCGTTGCGTGTATTTTCGTCACCAGCGTGCCCACCTCCACATCTCCACATCTTCAGCGAGGCTCACAGAGTAGGAAGGCAGCGAGAATTTCGGCGTATTGTCGTTCAGATCGGAAACGATGAGTTCCACTTACTACTCGCACTCCCAATCGCTGTGCTCCTTATCCTGCACGTGAGCGGTCAGCCATTATCGAATACGCGGATTTGCAGCAAATAACTATCTTTGATTTAGTGATTGAAGCGTGTCGCCGTACGCAATACGCCGTCCTGTTCGATCTTGAACTTCGACTCGCACTCCCAATCGCTGTGCTCTTTATCCTGCACGTGAGCGGTCAGCACGTACTTATTCTGACGCTCGCGGTCGAGATGCGTAATCGTTTTCAGATATCCGCTATCTTTGTCAAGCGAAAAGTGCGCGCCCTCGGAGAGTATCTGCCGGTAGCGGTACATTAAGCAGTACGGCGGATTGTCTATACGAAAGCGCAATGATTTAGTTAGATATAATTACAACATTTAAATGAAATACAAACCGTTAGCGTCGAGAATCGTTATTGCCACCTAGTTGGTGTCGGTGTACATTCCATCCGTTACGATAATGTCCAAATTGTAGCTGGCAATCGCCTCGCGATCCAATGGCTTGGCGACGTACACCTCGCCGGTTTGCAGTATCTGAAATTGCGAACTGGGATCGCCGACTGTGATCTGAAAGTCCACCGGCGTTTTAAGATCGACATCGGCGTCGATGATTTCAAGCGATAGTAATACTGTGCCAGGAGCGCATCCTCATTCACCGCACTCCGATAGAACTTCTTTTTAAATCAAGGTGGGCTGTCGTTGTAGTCACGCAGTCGAATGATGACCATTGTGCGTGCGTATGTTTCAGCGTACCGTTGTCCGTGGCAGTGATGTGAAATTTGTATTCGGCTTTCGTTTCCCTGTCGAGCGGCACGAGCGATGTGATCTAGCCGGGAAGCCGGCGATAGCGAATACGTTAATCGCCTCGCCCGAATCATTACCAAAACTACAGCGTACCTCACCGTTACTTCCTTCGTGTGTCGTTTAGGCTCGCCCTTGTCCGTCGCACGAACAAAGAATTGAAAAACTTGGCCCTCTGCACAAACACACAAACAAGATATACAATCAAACATTGCTATAGGAGGTAGGTAGCAGTATTGCGTATACGCACCGAAATTTCCAGCGTTTTGCACCATAAAAATCCCGCCTTCGTGCGGCTGAATGGAGAAGATATCGGTCACGCCCGACGAACGCTCCTCGTATATCGAATACTCCAGCTTGGCTTATCTTAATAAACGGCGTGCCGATGTTGAAGTTGCTCNCGAACGCTCCTCGTATATCGAATACTCCAGCTTGGCGGCGAGACCCTCGTCCGGATCGCTCGCACGTATCTTAATAAACGGCGTGCCGATGTTGAAGTTACTCTGAATGCTGCCCTTGTATTCGCGCAGATGAAACTTAGGCGCATTATCGTTCTCGTCCATGACGCTTACGCGTACCGTTAGAAATCCACTTCGGCCACCTCCATCCGTTGCCATTACAGGTATTTCATAAATTTTCTGCATTTCACGATCTAATTGTACTTTCGTTGTAATTCTTCCAGATTGCTTATCGATACTGAAGCTTTCGCTTAATAAATCTGAATGAATGGAGTATTGCACGGCGCCAAATTCACCAAAATCATCGTCCTTTGCCTTCACCTCTACTACGAATGCATTCGCCGGCTTGTTTTCAATAACCTGCACGTCCATGATCACATCGGGAAACACAGGTGAGTGTAAATTAGCTGGTAGTAATTCAACTTTAACGCGTGCAAAGTTCGTATATACACCATCCGATACCGATACGTTCAAAATCATCGCACGCTGTTCACCAAAGTTCGCCAGATTTGTAAGCGTTATAATTCCGCTTTCCGGTTCCATGCTGAACGTTTGTAGCTCATTGCCGGCGACGATCGTATACTTCAACCGCGTCTGATCGACCGAGTCCGGATCGCTGGCGGTCACAATCGTGACGAATTGGTCGCGCTTCGCATGGACGGACAGGCCGCAGAAGTACGACGGTTGTTCGAATTTCGGTGGATTGTCGTTCATATCGATCACTGCGGAATAAAATAAAACGGACCGATGGAATGAGTTAGTTTTTAGATGATTGATGGCAGTGGTGGTGGTATACGGCAGTAAAGTTTTATGTGTTTGGTTGTAAATGTAAATTTTAGGTTACGCTCGAGCACTTACACAAGTGCAAGGCGATAAAATTTGGAAATTGTACAATCAGAATTGATGATGTTTGATGATCGTAATAATATCACATCTTCCCCATTTTTATTGCACGTTTAGTAACAAGGGTATATTGGGCATTTAATCAAGTTGGATGTTAAATAAATAGAAAGAGTTTTAGTCATTTTTACGCATT
>JARJDW010014960.1:0-11001 GCA_030264715.1 Adinopsis sp. GC000173 | reverse complement strand
GATGTGTGTGTATTCAGCTTGTATCATTGTAATAACACGCAACTATTAGTTATCGGCGTTCTAATTACCGCTTGAGAACAATATTGTTGCCTGATTGCCCTTTCAGCCAATAATTTACATCTGTAATTTTCTATTTAAACGTGCTCGAACGCGCGCGGGCGGCTGGTCGAACGAAGCGCTGCGCCGCAACCGCAACACCATTCGAGTGTGTAAAATACGACGAGAGACAGGGAGTTCCGGTGCATACATAGATAGATAGACAAACAACAAACGAACAAGCAAACGTCGGCAAATTCTTAATTAATTACTAGTACAAGTTTTTAAAATTAATTTTAAATCAATTGGTTTTTATTCATGTGTCAGTTTTGGTTTGGTATGCCGGATTTCCGAAAATGAAATTGGTTGCTTTTTTTAGTTGAGAAGACAATTTTTTAATTATCTAAAAATGTTCTATTTATGTGCTTAATATTAATATAATAATATCTATATTTTAGTTTAGATAATTACATGTTTTTAGGCAACACACAATACATTACATACAAGTACATAACAATTTTACACATTACACCGACAATAATTTGCATATGTTCGAATGCCTCGCCGCCACCGCCACGCTCGCTCGCGTTTTCGGTACATACACAATCTCCGCTCAACAACAATAGCATCGTCGTCGTCGCCAAACCGCAAACAATTTCCTTCTAATTAAATTCGTTTTCGTACTTTTGTACTACTACCGCCAGAAACGACGCTGCTGTATATATATATGTGTATATGTGTGTATGTGTGTGTGTTTGCGTTTTATTAAAATTTTGTAGTTACGAATTAAAATAATATTTGTACAGCTAGTTGATCATCAAAGGGATGCTGTAATATAATGAGAGAGTATATCGGATGCGATATGGAAACTACATATATTTTTGTCAGATGATGAATAACATGTAAAGCGATAAAACGAATATTGATATTTGCAAATATATTGAAAATAATTTACGTTTATTTATTAATCGATATTTGTTTAAAAAAAAACAATTTATTTCAAATTAATTTTGCTTTAAATTTATTTGGTGTTTATTTTTAACATATCTGTTTTTTTTATAAAATATTGGGAAAAGAGTACATTAAGTAGTAGACGAGAGTGAGGGAATCTCGCACCCCTAAGATCAAATCAATCTATAAGATGATCAAATTTGCTATTTTGCTTTAGAGTGTGAAAAAAGTGACTTTTTGCACTTGTTACATATACACTAGCTACCTATTAAAATTCTTTCAGCTTTAGAGCAAATTAGATTATCTATCGCACAGCTTATATATATATAGAAAATACATGAAGCGTGGTGTACTAATAATATTTCACTGAGAAAATCTGCGCCCAAGTTTTCTCTATTCAACTATACTACTTTTTTTTCTTCTTCCGCTACCTCCTGTTTGCTAAACTATAACGCTCTATCTTTATGCGCTAATAATACTAAATAAACATATTGTCAAAGCGCTCGGCATTGCATGCATGCTGTCCCTCTAATATCTATACCACCGACATCGTCGACGTAAAACTATCTTTACGTTTATGTGCGTCGTAGTAGCAGCAGCAGCAAAAGTCGACTTGGTGTGTGTGTGTGTGTGTGTGTGTAAAAACTCTATTAAAGTATTAAATTTTATGGTATAAGACAGTTTGGCGGCGGCGGTAGTAAGGATGGGGGGGACGGCGACAACGCGCTGCCGGCAGCAATTCAGTATACGACGCCCACCTCGCAATCAATATCCCGTGTGTACGAAAAGCGCGCGGACGGCAGGCGATCGCGCGAAGAAGAAATGCATTTCCCAAAAAAAAGAAAACAAAAAATTAAAATCGTCCGCCAATTTTGATTTAAATTTTTTTTTTGCAATTTCTTTTAAAAGCAAGAAGGAACAAATTGTGCTAATTAATCAAACAATTGTATTGTGCCACTTGAAATTTTATTGTAAAACAATTAATTTAAATTGTGTCATTGTCTAATTACTGTCAAGCTTTTGTTTATTTTCATATATCGTAACCAGTTTTCAATATTCCTAAATTATTTTTGCATGGCACACAGTATATAGTCACCCTTCTTCTCACCCTTCTATCCAACCATCAATCCAATGCATAGTAGCAATTTCGTCTTACTTCCCTTTCCTCTCGCAAACGACACACGAAATTTGTATCTTTATCAAACGTAATACAACATTGAAGTGATTTAAATCGAGCCATCTAAATGTTATGCAACAACTTTTATTTATTTTTTCATATTAGAAGCAATATTTTTAATATTCGTAAATTATTTTTGCATAGCACACACCCTTCCCATCCATGCATCTATCCATCGAATGTAGACTCAGTAGCAATTTCGTGTTCTCTCTTGCCTTCTCTTCTCTCACAAACGACACACGAAATTTATTAATTCTTTATTTATTCATTAATTAATGATGACAGTGGAGCTCAAAGGGTTGACAAGGTTTTTTACTTTAAGCTATTTATATACTATTTACTAAATCAAAATGTCCAGTTTAATATAATTTGCTAACAAAAAGTTAACTTTATAAAAATTTTTGACGTAAATATGTTATGAAAACGAACCTTTTTATTAAAAAGCCCAAGCTGATAAATCTTTCGCAATAAAATATATATGATAAAGCACAAAAGCGCATTTATTTTATCGAAAAAGAAGGAAAAACAATAAAGCAATTAAGTAAACGTGGATAATTGGCTAATTAAGTTGCACAACAAACCATCGACGTGTTTATCTTCTTCGTTCAAAGCGAAAAACGACGAGAAGGGGAAGGAAAAAATGCGACGCAGCAAAGGCACCGGCAATCGTTATATAAAGTTGGCAAAACTCGTACAATAAACATAATTCAACGTTGCGCTGCTACTGCTGCGAGAAAACGACGACAAATGTCTTCCCCCATCTTGATATATTGAAAAGACCTTAACGTTATATTACGTTTGATAAAGATACAAATTTCGTGTGTGTCGAGAAGAGAAGAGAGAACACGAAATTACTATTGCTCTATATTCGATGGATTGATGGATGGATGGATGAGGAGGGTGCGTGCCATGCAAAAATAATTTATGAAAATAAAAGATTGGTACGATATGTAAAATGCAAGTGACTTAGCGATAATATTATCAAAATTTGTTGTCTATAGCTTTTTTAAGAAAAGTGTCGATATATTTAATATAGACGACATTCAGGTTTGGACTTTAGGGTCTTATATTGAGAAGCAACGACATTCTAACTTAGATAATTTTACTGATATACCTTCATAGGGATGCTTTTTCTAGAATCGCACATTTTTGACTCTTTTTGATCAGTAAAAGGGATGGTTTAGAAGAAAAACAGACATTTTCAGAGGGCCTAAAAGAATTAATTTGATTTGATTCGATAATATTCTCGCCGTTTACTAAAAAAAATTTTTTCTTGGAAAAGGCATTGATTACAACACCACGACGGAAAGCGCCTCAAAAAAAATTTTATTAACCTACGGAACGACGCGTCGTGCATGTTTAATAATTGATCATCTTTCTCCCCCCCTTCTATCCTTCCAGCATCACCAGTAAATTTCCATCAATTACTTCTCCGCTGCTGGAAAATCGTCGCCCGCGCCACACTACCCGATTTGTTTATTTTTCGCGCGGGTGTATATATGAAAAACAAAAACCGGAAGCGAAGCGGTAACTAATGGAATCGAGGAGGGGTATCAATTTAAAACGCGATGAAGGGGGGGAAGACGACGAAGAGATCGAAGGAAATCTGTAGTAATCAAGTTAAAACACAATTTTTGCTTCATTAGACATCCAAAAACAAAAAGAAACCGAAATTTTATTCGACTTACACATTTATCAGAATTTTTTAATTAATTATTTTCACTTTATTAGTAAACCAAGAACAAAAAAATAAATAAACCAATATATATAATTTCTCGTTATGCGAAGCAACTCATATGAATTGAATTTATAATTGTCTGCATTAGCTAACCAAAAAAGACAGTAACAAATATTTTATTCTTTAGGCTACGCTACACATTTGTACTAGCCAGTAATGCATAATTTCTCGTTATGCGAATTTATCGTCGGCCGCATCGTAAATTGAATTAGTGTAGTTGTTGTTGGAGTGCGCGGGCGGGCGCGCTGAATTTTTCACAAGCATCATCGCATTGCACCGTATTTTTTTGCTCTTGTTGTTGATGTTGTTGTTGTTTTGTGTTGCGCGCACGTTTGAATATTTAATGTGTCGTCGTCGGCGGCGTCGATGATGCAAGCAACAAGAAACAAGAAATTCGTGTCGCTGCGAGATGATTGCATTATTAATCGGCTGGATGTACGAATTAAATTCATCATTTTTTCAGGCCAAATATGAAAAAAAGATCGATTTTCTATGAAATTTAAGCTGAAAACATGTAAAACATTTTCAGGTCTTTGTGAGTTTAAGCATTTTTCAAATAAACCCTTAGTGGCTTTTAAACAATATTTAAATTTTTTATGAAATTTTATTGAAGACTTCATGTTTTATGCAAAAATTTTAAAATATAGTTCAAAACATGTAAACTATCTTTAATTATTCTTCATTTTCATGGATTTTTAGTTCTCACTTACTCAATTTTTCAGTTCTAACTTAATAAATCAAACATTCCAGTTATCTATATGGTATTCTATTAATAAATTTTTGTTTGATTCAAAATTTTATTATTAAACTGAAAATATGCAAAATATTTTCAGTTCTCTCTGTTTGAATAGCTTAACAATCCATTTTGCGAACAATACATTTTATTTGATGGATTTTTCATTTCGCTAAGTTTTCAGCTGGGATTTAAATCAAATATTTCAATTTTTTATATTAACAATATTCTCTGAAAACATTAAAAACATTTTAGTTCTCTATTTAGCTTAACAGTCGATTTATGAAAAAAAAAAACTTTATTTGATGGATTTTTCAGTTTGTCAAGTTTTCTCTTGGGATTTGAATTAAATATTTAGGATTCTTATAGAATTTTATTAACAAATTATGTTCTATTTTAAATTTAAAAATCAATTTGAAAATTTGCAAATTATTTTCAGTTTTGTGCTTATTTTCACAGCTTATTTCTGAAAAAAATACATTATTTGATGGATTTTTCAGTTTGTCAAGTTTTCCCATGGGGTTTGAATCGAATGTTTCAGTGCTTTACGTAATTTCATCAAGCAACAAATTTTTGTTTTATTGAAAACTCAAATTCCGCATTTATGAAATCAATTTTATTTTCAGGAAGTGAATAATATTTTAAGAATTTCATAGTTTTGTTAAGTATTGAAGTTTATTAACACATTATTGTTGATTTTTCAGATATCCAGGGAAGATTACATTATTTTTCAGTACATTTTCAGTACATTCACTTTGAGACGAAAGCAACTAGGATAATATTTAAAGGATTTTTTAGTTTTCTTCAGTTTCTTACTGAGTGATTGAACGCTTCAATTTTATTAACACATTTATGATGGATTTTTCAGTGCAGAAATTACAAAATGTTTGAGTGTACGTGAATACATTTTTCAATCGAGCAAAACGTATTTTCAGCGCGCAATTTATAAATTGCAGTTGTTGTCGCGCGCGTTAAAATTTCATTAAGCGACGATGAATCATCATCGATTGCAGCACACAAAATCGCTTTTTATTCTTCAAGTACTACCACTACTAGTATACTTACCAATTGATGTAAAGACACCCCAGAAGCGCGTAAACATCTGGAAGAGATTGAAGGTGATCAGGCGCCAATTTCGCGTTGAAGGTGGTGTGGTTGATGTTGACGTTGTTGCTGTCGTTGGCACATTAGCGGCGATTCGCTGATGATGGTGCTGGTAGTGATGCTGGTGATTGTCACCACCATGCACCACCGTCGCCTCATGAGCGCCGAACACCGGATACATGTTATTTACGATTTCATCGTTTTAATCATCATCGTTATGATCACACAGCATTCACATATTGCAAGCACATCACACCATAATAATAAGCACGCGCGCAAAGGAGTATGAATTTGTCGTTTGTTGTTGTGCGGTTGCGTGTGTGTGGGATCGCGCCGGTGATGCGGGATGCTGGAGACTGAACGACGGGCGCTTTCCTTCGCTCGCACGGAGAGATGAGAAGGGTGAGGGGTATGGTGATGCTGCCGCCGCCGCCGTCGTTGCCGGCTGCTGCTGCTGCGAGCGCCGCGCTCTGGGAAAATATCATTTCGACGCGATTGCGCATTGTTTGTTGTTGTTACATCAGAATCGCGCGCGGCATAAATTTTTTTTCACTAAATAATCGCATTTAAAGATTTTTAATCAACTAAAATATGCAAGGTAAATAATTTTTAGTCTTTAACCCTCAAAAGTAGATATAAAAAAATAATTTAATATGTTTTGTGGAATATTTATGGGTTATATTCAATTTCTACCAAAATAAGATTTATTTTTGCGGTGGTTGAAGAACTTATTATAACTCACCCCCTTCTTAGCAAGCCATATTTTTAAATAGAATTTGAATAAGGATGAATGTTTAAGCCAAATTTCGTTCCCTTTTCTAGAGCCAAAAAGGAGTATAATTCATGCTCATCTGTATCATATTTGTAAATGCGATAAAGTGTAAAGAAAACTTCAGTCTTTTGACACTGCTTCCAAAAAAAAAATGTACGTAATGGAAAAATTATTTATTAAAGCATGACGCGCGAAAGTTTCACAACGCACCCGATGATGAAAAACTAGGCCGATTTTTTTCCTCCCAGCAGCAGCAGCAGCAAACAATTCAAATATAAATTGGAAATATTCTCTCCTGCAAATACTACAATTTCAATTATGGTTTGTGTCGTCATCGTCTATTTATTGTATCTTTGTTGTTTTTGGTGAACAACTTGCCTTGCACATCCAATTACCGCCCAAATAATTAATTAGTTTCGTATAAATACGTAAACAGGTGGAAAGTTATGAGAGAACGCGCGCGCGCCGGCGACCGCTAATAAGTTAAAACGTCGATGCTGCCTTCCAAACATCCCCTACCCAGTATTTTGAAAGTTTAAGTTGCTTCGAGTCGTCGTCCCCTTCATGATGTTGTGCAGCACGTAGATGAGTTTCGTTTCGTATCCTCCACCAACACCACCCGCACCGTTGATGCGCAACCGCAAATTTTGTTCCGCATCTAATGCGCTATCAATATAGTAGGTGGTTATATTGGGAAACGGTTTGCGCGGCGCGCTAATTAATTGGACTTTGAATAAATTTTAATGAGCGCAAATAAAACATTACACGGTTTTGTTATTTGTTAATTCGATTCTATTTCATGCGGTACAAAAGTGGTCATTAGTAAGTGTATAGAAAGTGTTTAACATTATAAATGGAAAAGCGCTATTATAATATATTGCAGGGGTTCCCAAACTTTTTTTTTGCTTAGCGTTTTGATGGAGTCACAAAATTCGTCATTGCAAGCTATTAAACGATGTAGATTTTACCAAAATTATTAAAAACGCGTCTTAATCCTTGAGGCTCTCGTGTTCCACTTATGTTAATTATGTTATATCCCGTTTTGATGCAATCCAATTGGCAAATGAATGAGCTTGACGATCTCTTTGTGACGTCACAGTCGTAAAACATTTTAGCGCAAACGTGACTGCATCATTGATTCTGTACTTACAGATTGAGAACCGCTGATATATAGTGGAAACAGTTTTGGGAATATTGAATATAGATATTTTAATGATCACAAATAAAACACATGATGATTTTATTTATTTATTAATTGGTAATTTGCAGAGAAAAATTCAAAAACTTTTTGCAACTTTGAAATTATTGCTGGTTAATTGGCTTACCGCAAATAAATTTGCCAACTAATTAAACTAAAAGCTTAAAATTTGCTGTAGCACAGTATGCTGCGGCGCAGGCGGGTGAACTTTATTAATCGCATAAAAACATGGATATAATTCGATTAACGAAACATTTCCACCGCGGCCAATTCTATAATTCTATTACTATCTACTACTACGCGAACATTCCAACAAGCTACTAAACTATAATTTTCTACCAAAGCAAAAAAAAAACATTAAAATTCTCATTTGTTTTCTTCGTTTTGCGCTTGGAGGAGTGCGTAGAACGAGAACGACCTGCGCATCAACTGCAAAAACATAAAAAAATTTAATTCCTTGACAAGTTTTAGAGTATTTTCAATTGATTCCAGAAAATTACGATATTTTGTCAATATTAAGATCATGTACTTACCTCTGAAAAGGTGATGAAATCAAGATTTATCAACCCCCCATACGTTAAGCGTTTTTCACGATGTGCGTTCATCAACAAAAAGCGCAGATCCCGATTCGCGCCGTAATTTTCATACCAGTTACTCTCATAGATTGCAAAAGGGGTTTCAGAAAACTAAAAATTTGCGAATAAACAAAAATTACCGCATTTGATTTGTATTCACACCTTGTGAGATAACAATTGTCCAAAAGCACAGTATAGAAACGATTGCAATATTGCCGCCTGCATCATAAACAGCGCCAGGGCGCTTTGCATCGTTAGCCCGTTCACACTCAACGTGTACAGGCACATGCAGTTCATGCACGCCTGTGAGGCAAGCTGAAAGAGCAGCGTCTTCGAATAGATTTTCTCAATTTTCTCCAAACAACTAGAAACATAACAAATTTAATCAGTAGTTCTCAATCTTTAGAAGTTGCGGTCCAAATTTTAGCCAAAAACTCTTATTGTACGAAGGTAGTTCGAAAATTTCCAATCTATCATAGAAAATCATTGCTTTGCTACCTCTTTTTCGGGTCTTCCAACTAGGACAAAAAAAAGTAGCAAAGAAGGTCGAAATAGTTGAGCTTTATTATATATTTTTATATTCCGACTCAAAACATTAGCTTTGCCGCCCATGGATTGCAAATCACTATAGTAAATTACATACATGAAAAGTACGTTTTGGCGTTGAACGAGCCCGCCGAGCACTTCCTTCCATCGTCCCTTATCATCATACAACCCACGATACTCCTCATTCACAATCGCCAGCTGTCCAGCTAAATGCGTAACCAGCGCCATGTAAAACCCATCACAGCCGCATATAATCACCGCAACAATCACAGCAGAGTATACCATAATCGCAAAATATGCGACATAGTGCAGCGAGAGCGGTTCGCCTAGGACGAGCCCGGTGGGCAGCCACATCGGGAACGGTAGCTCATTGGTGCCGGCGATGAGTGTTTTCGTGATCATTGCAAGCACCGCTCCGATGATGAGCACGTCGAGCAGCTTAATGGCACGAAATACGTGCGCGTACAAGTCGGCGGAGGATCGGTGTGTGGCGACGTTACGGTGACGCTTCATCGTGGAGAACGTCCTGCAGAGTTCGCGTAGCTCGCTTGCATTGATGCAGAATAAGATTAATTTCGAAAATGCCTAAAAAATTTGTAATTACTATTTGCATAAATGATTGAGTTGAGTAGAAAGGCATTTTTAATTACTATACATATATGGTTTGATAAGTTACCAACTTTCTCAACATTTTTGATTTTCCTGCTGTTTTTTGGTTATTTTTCGTGTTTTTTATCATTTTTTTGGTGTTTTCCGCTGCTTTTTTGTTGTTTTTATGTTTTTTTTGTGTTGTTTAGGTTAGATTATTTTTCTTGCTCTTTTACTAAAGTTTCGAAAATGTAGCAAAAATGCAAAATAGCAGCAAATAAAACAAAAAGTAGCAAAAATGACAAAAAAGAATGTTGTAAAGCACTGGAAATCAAGGAAAATGCCAAAATAACGCATAAAACAAAGAGAAAAGCAGCAGCAAAATAATAAGCAAACAAATTCGGAAAGTTGTCAAATTGCCCAGGTGTAACTCTATAGAAGAAAAGCAGTAACAAAGCATAACTCAAAAAGTTCGCAAACTTATCATACAACCCATGTATAACAAATTACTTTCTATTCAGCTCTAATAATTTTCTCTTACTTGATAGGTAGCCGATGATATATTACACACTTCGACGATGATATCAAAATCGGGATGATCAACGGCCGCCATCACCATCAGCGCACTTACCGTCAGCATTTGGCATGCTATGTAGGCGACGAATGCATTGCGCGCTTTGGTACGTTGCTGAAACGGATTGATTTGCAGCCGATTTAGGAATTTTGCGCTTAGCGCAAACAATTCATCCTCCATCGTTACAATGTCACTAATTTTTTTCGTCTTCGATCGAGTATTTTAATACTAGATAATAATCTATGAGAAAAAATGTTACTTAATGTAATTAATAGCCGGCGGGCATATTATAACATCATCATCGCAAATGAAAGATTGTGTGCTGCGCGTCGTTGTTGTTGCTCTGCGTTTTTCTATCCGCCACCGCCATCATTCGTTCTCATTCTCGGAAAATTAATGACTTCTTCTTATATTACAACACAACGGCAACGCTATAATACGAAATAATGAATCTTTTATGAAGTTGGAAGAGAGGGAATGGGAAAGGAAAAAAACGCGGTATCTACACACAGACGAAAGCTTTGGGTGGTGGTGGTGCTTGTATATATGTATATGGAGGAGAAAAAAATTGAGGCCGCAATTTAATTACTATATATATATACACAACAACAACATCTTCCAGACTAACGCATAATTTTTTATTCAAACAAACAAAAAACTATCTCGTTTAATATATTTTTTTGGGTTTAAATTAATTTGTCGCGGAGATTTTCTGTACTTGAAGAAGGCAAAATTAAATATAGACCATTTTTTATAATTTATTGAAATGGCATAAAATAGTATAAAAATAACGTAGTCGGAAGCTTTGGCTAAATGGAGAAAAAAAAATGAATCGAAAATTAATTACAATGTCTTCTAAACCAATACACAGACAATAATTTTTAATAATTGATACTCCTACTATTACCTATCGAAATATACGTGGTTGAACTAAAAAGAAACGGGAATGAGACATTTTTGGTTATATACATATATTATCTTCGAAAATATGGATTCTATCAATCTACCT
>JARJDW010014958.1:0-56106 GCA_030264715.1 Adinopsis sp. GC000173 | reverse complement strand
CAATATGCAATCATTTGTTTATTATATTCATATGGTACAATTTAAAATATGTTTTAGTTGTCCCGTATTGATACATATTTTATGGTAGGAAATACCATATTTTTTTCTCAGTGTAGTTCGAGCCGAATTTTGTGACAATTTTTACGTTATCACGTTTTAATAATGTTATAAAACACTTATAGATAAAATGAAATTTTAGCGTTAATAGAATTTGCATTGAAATGAATTTTAAAAACATCCTTTATTTCTTGACTGTATATATTTGAATATGAATTGCGAGCTGCAATTTTACTTTGCATTTTTAAAATTAGCTTCACCAAATTTTATAAATATACTTCAATCGTCACATTTCTATCATTTACATTTTATTACTTATCTTAACGTAAAGCGAATTATCTCTTCTATATCATTTTGGGGAAAAGAAGTCATCATTTGGGGAAAAACTGATTTGAAAAATTTGCGCCAAGTAGCGACGAAGAAAGGAAAATGTATATCTATCTATATATATAAAGAAAATTATCGAAAATTAAGACCGAATCATTTTCATCCATGGATTGCTGCAGGTATTTTTTTATAAATGTACTTCTATCATCACATTTCTATTATCAATTGTAAAATGCATTTACATTTTATTACTTATCTTAACGTAAAGCGAATTATCTCTTCTATATCAATTTAGGGAAAAGAATGCATCATTTGGAGAAAAACTGATTTGAAAAATTTGCGCCAAGTAGCGATAAAGAAAGGAAACTGTATATCTATCTATATATATAAAGAAAATTATCGAAAATTAAGACCGAATTATTTTCATCCAGGGATTGCTGCAGGCAGAAATATTCCTATACATTATATATTTTAATTTACGATATTTTTTTATAAATATACGTCTATCCTGACATTTCTATCATCAATTGTAGAATGCATTTACATTTTATTACTTATCTTAACGTACCGCTAATTATCTCTGCCATCATTTTGGGGAAAAGAACGCATCCTTTGGGGAAAAACTGATTTGAAAAATTTGCGACGCAGAAAGGAAAATTTACATCTACCTATATATAAAGAAAATTATTGAGAATTAAGACGGAATCATTTTCATCCATGGATTGCTTTAGTCAAAAATTTTACTACTATCGTCACATTTCTATCATCAATTATAGTCTGCACTTATATTTTATTACTTATATTAACGTAAATACAATTATCTCTGCCATCATTTTGGGCAAAAGCATGCTTTATTTGGAGAAAAACTGATTTAATAAAATGGAAAGAAAAATGTATAATATATCTATTTATATATAAAGAAAATTATCGAAAATTAAGACGGAATCATTTTCATCCATGGATTGCTGCAGGCAGAAATGTTCCTATACATTATATATTTTAATTTACGGTATTTTTATATAAATGTACTTCTATCGTCACATTTCTATCATTAATTGTAGTTTGCATTTACATTTTATTACTTATATTAACGTAAATACAATTATCTCTGCCATCATTTTGGGCAAAAAAACGCATTATTTTGAGAAAAACTGATTTGAAAAAATGGAAAGGAAAATGTATAATGTATAATGTATTTATATATAAAGAAAATTATTGAAAATTAAGACGGAATCATTTTCATCCATGGATTGCTGCAGGCAGAAATGTTCCCATACATTATATATTTTAATTTACGGTATTTTTATATGCGCTAGAAGGAAACGTGTTTTACGTATGTGAATTTGTGTGCAAATTGTAGGAAATTTATACGAGTTTTTCTCCATGGGTGTATTAAAACCACCCCAAAAATAGATTTATTTTTGCAGCTTTACAACGCACACCTCTGATATTGATTTATAAATTTTTTAAAACTGAGATTTAAAATCCTTGTAAAAATGTGGTATTATAATCTTTTTGTGATGCGAATATGGATTTTTCCACTTCCATAATTAAATTTTTTGATAAAAATGTTGCGTTGTTACTTTGTAAGCTAATACCCACCCTAAAACAGATATGTTTAATGCAATGTGATCAAATATTTGTTATACAAAAGGTTTAAGTAAATATAGATTTAATATGTGCCATTTTAAAATATTTATATTTAAATAATAGTTATATTATAATAAAGACCTCTAATGACCTCGGCGCATTCACCATAAATTATAATTAATATCCTAAGCATGCATTTTTTACTCTCTATAAATATATAAGTCTATTGTAGTAAATTATTAATTAAAATTGTTTTAGAATGCTATAACAGTTTTATGATGAAAAAGTAAATACAAAAATTAATTTAGTTTATAATTGATAAATACGTCATTGTGTAAATTATGACATAAAAATAATTAATATAATTAGAGATTAATGTAAAGCTGCTTTTATATTCTAAAATTAATTACTAAACTTTTTCTATATATTTAATTTATTCGGTTTTGTTTATTTTAATTCTTTTTTGTTTATTAGATTATTCCATCACATTTTCAGTATACGAATATTTTCATACGTATATATATAAAAAAACAATATTATTTTTATTATTAGAACACGCATCGTATATAAAACATATTCGTGTTACGTTTCTTGTATCAATTATATTAAATTTTATGTTAGATAATGTGCGTTTCTTTCCATTTTATTCATGTAATTAACATTTTCTATTTATCAGTCAAAATTACATTGAATACGAAAAATATTGATTGATTTAATAAGCAATGCAAACACAATGATACTTGCAGAAGCTCTTGTAAAAAGCAATAAGTTTTAGTTAGACTTTAACGGCATTTATTGTTCTTCAGTATCGTTGTATCTTAAGATATCTTACGCTGCTTTTATTTCTAACGCTTCTCCTTCGTACTTATTCTTTGTAAAATTGTTACTGATAATAAAATGTGCAGCATGTTTTATCCGAATGAGAATTGTATCATCAAAAAGCCATTTTATTTCGTTCAAACGTAATTATATCGCTATTAACTGAACTAAAATTTATTTTAATAATTTTTCTTGAGATGTGACCATTTAACTTGTCATAAAACAAAACCGTAGCAAACTTTCCGAAAGTTGCTGTCATCAACGAAATAATAGTTTTCATGTAATATTCATTTTCATGGCATTGTAATTAGTAATTAAGAAGCAAGAAATAATTGTTCTTGTTAATTACCTTATTGCAGTTTCAATATGAATCCCATATATATGTATATATAATATAAAAGTCCAATTAATATGAATATAGTGACAACGATTTTAATTAACAATTTAATAATGTTTTGTTTTCTTTCGCTGTTAACTCAATATATATTTTTTGATTTTCAGAATGAAGCCATTTTTTTGTAATGTAAATATATTTAATTAAAGCTAGATTTACGAGCCAGTGAATTTGTTCGGTTTTTCTATTGAAATATTGCATTATATAATATAAACAAAAAGTGGTATTTTCAAAATGGAATTAATTAGATTTTTTTAAACTAATATACCTCATTTCGCCTGAAGTAAATCATGTTTTTCGTGCATATTTTTTTGTTTATATTATCTTCCTGATGTACACAAAAGCTCGTTTTATTATATTTTCGGTTAAGTAAATGACTTCTCTTAAAATGTGTCGTGTAAAATATCCATCTGTTATAAAAAAATATATATTTATATACATATAGTCGCGTGGTTCAACCTGAAGGATATATCTACATTTATTCTACATGAAAAGACATTTGTGAGAATGCTTATTCATATGGATTTAAGGATTTGTTAAATTCTCGCAAAAATCTCTTCCACGTGAACATTCAAAATATCAGTCGCATTGTTTATGGTATGCTAATAGAACATCTGTATTTTATTTTGCTAAAATAAATTGAATCCATGCTGTTGCAAATAGCAAGTTAGCAAGTTAGCCAGATTTTTATTACATCAGATCATATATTGTCTGTTACTCGTATGTTGTATCGAAGAAACGAAATGACACAATGAACATGCAACCTGTAAACTATAATAAACTTTTCATACAGAGTGCATTTCCGTTAGACACACCTTCTGCACATTTATAATTTGCCTTGTGCAAAATTAGCTGTTTATTCAGTTCTTCTACCCTTTTCAATGTGCAAATAATAAGAGCAATCTCCAAGTTTTAAATGAAAATGTAATTAAAAAAAGATTTCATTCAAAAACTAATATTCTATGAAAACCTATACTTTTCCTCCAACTACTTTCTTCTAATTATGATGTTTTGTGCATAAAGCAACCATTTGCACTTTTCATTACCAATATTATCGCATTATTGTTAAAGTTTTCTCTCGTTCTTAAGTGGCTAGTGTTTCTCTATAATTAATAATTACATACATAAACACATCGTTTCTATTAACTTATTAAAAAGTTTTATAGGTCAATAACATACAAGTTTTGGTTATCTTTCGACGATATTAGCATCAAATAATTAAATGAAATTAGAAATTAAACTTAGCAAGTCTATAAATTTGTCATAACTATGATTCTAATAAGCCAACATATAAATTAAATTATCAGCCTAACTGAACTTCTAATTCAGTTATTATTCGCATCAAAAATTAAAACAAATGGCATTTGTGCTTTCAAACAAATGAATTCTTTAATTAGTTGAGTTGTTATAAACATATTTAATCAAGCAATTTTATTTAAATTTAAACGAGCTATAAATAATTGACAAAAAAATGTGTAGGATAAAAAAAGCGACTTGATGAAAGATAAACATTCAACTGTTTTTATTTTAACATTATTAGCGTCCTTTTATTTATAAGAATTCGTATTTGTTTATTTCAACAGCGATTGGTTATTTTAATTCAATTAGTAGCATATTAAACATTAAACAATTTTTGAGTAAATAATAACATATAATTTATTGGACCTTGTTGTTAGTAAATCGCATTAGTAGTTACAGTTAGAAAAACAAATAATTGCACTTCCAAAAAATCGTTTATGTAAATAATATAAGCAATCTAACGTTGAATGTAACCACATAATATAAGTAAATATTATTTGAAGAAATTGGTTTTCTATTCAAATTCATTCTTAAAGAATTTGTAATTAAATTTGTGCTAACCGAGACATTCTTATAATTTGTAATTGATGAAATGAAATTATAATGTTTTCTAAATTGGGGTATATGTTTCAAATTGGTTTTTTTCTGTATCAGCATTAATAATGTCATTTATTTTGTGCAAATTATTGTATTTGATAATTTGATATTTGTCTGATCCGTTAAAATGCACAAATTGAAAACTAATTATTATGAAAGGCGACAAAAGGATTTTATTCATAAGAATTCTATTTTAGCGAAATTCAAACTACACGTACGCGTATTTTATTCAATTGAAATGATAATCTAAAAATAGATTGAGTTTATTTTATAGGAAATGGTTTTACTTCTGCTATAACAATATTAATATCAAACAGTAATATTGTTGAATATTATAATAATAATGATAATTTAATATTAAATAGTAATTATTTCCATTTATATTGATGGCTTTGTTTGCAATCAACTGCTGTAACAATGCATTCTATATATATAAATACATCATGTAAAACAATATTAAAAGTGAAATATCTATCTAATGAAAATAACTATCAATAGATTTTAATTGCGTTCCTTTCTACCGAAATATTAATATCAGTTTGACTTTGGTATTTATGTTACATTGCATTATCGCAAAAACTAATATATTAAATTCCTTCACATATACATAATAGATTTGACTAATATTTATTTGTATTGTACTTTATTCAAAGTGATTCCGGGAGGGGGTTCTTAAAAGTTTTTCGGGTAGCCAAACATCGATGAATGTTTTGTGCTTGTGCGTTTTGTATCTTTATTAAAATTTTATGTTTTTGAATAAATACAATATTAACAATACGCTATATTTTAATTGGAAATTTTTGTTGTGAATCGTATAATAATAGAAGATAACATAATAAATAATTGCAGATGCGCTTCATTATATATTGAATTTAATTAAATTTTATGTACATATATTATGGGATTTTATATATTGTAAATTACAATAACCGTTTGATGGACTTAATTCTTAAGTGTTAGCAAATACAGATGTTATTAAAGCGATTAGATTAATAATTAATTAACGTAAGATCAATGTCAATAGCGAATTGAAGATTGAACCAAATATTTGATAAAAAGTGTAATAAAAGTTATAGTTATTGATATTATAAAAGTTTTACAATTTAACTTAAAACTAAAACTACTTTTTTTAATATACATAATGTTAAAAGTATAATATGAAACCCACAAGGTTTTTGATTCTGTTCTCAAACTTTTGAATAATATTATTTTCAACTTTTTAATATACAGAAAGTTTGCTTAAAAATGTTATAAAACATATCAGCTATTTGATCTTGTAATAAGTAAATAGAAATGTGATTTTAAAGTAAATAGTAGCCATAAGGGGAATTACAAATGTTAGTTTTTAATAACTTGTAGCTCTTTATTCCAGTCACATTGAGCGTAGCAATGATGTCAATAAGATATGTTACAATAACGATTCAGTTTTTGTAGTATTTTTCTTGGTTTTCTTTGCAAGAAAAAGCAATATAGAGCATGAAAGTATATAAAAATATAATACACAGCAAAAAATAAAAAAATATAAAAAAAATGGCTTAGAACAGCAAAGTAAAGCATAAAAAATCAAAGTAATGCATGAAAAAATAGAAAAAGACAAAGGAATACAATAAAAACAAATACAACTAGAAAAACAAAAGGAGGCAATAAATAGAATTCAGCAAAATGCGTGTTTGCCACATTCACATCAATGTAATCATTTCATTAATTATATAGAATTGGTATAGTATGGTATAGTATGGTATAGTACGATAGTATGTATTGTGCATATTTGGAAGTAATTCCGCGAAACGCACACAAATATGTTTGAATAAAAACAATATATAAAGCTCTGTTTGTTTTTGGGGAAAAAAGCAATGCCACGAAAATGAAACAGAGAAACAGCATAGTAGATCGAGTGGAAATGCAACCAAATAATCTTTCAAAGCAAATAAAAACCGCTACATTTGTGTCGCTTTTAAGCATTTACTAATTACAAACAAGACAATTTTTTGGTTGAAAAAACGCTGAAAGTTTGTTATGAATGAATGGCCAGATGTGGCATGAAATATATGTATTTGCAGCCCTTAAATGTAGACATTGTTCACATATGAAAAAATCATTTAGAAAACCGTTTCAAAGAGATTGCTTTTCTATAATTCGTAACTTTTATTAGATTTTCCGCTGTAAATCACTACAATTTTATGTAATTTTGGTTTATATGCACACTCGGAAAGTGGAAGAAAAGAGAAAATTACATGAAATAAGAATATTGAGTGTGAAATATATTGTAATCGCAGCCGATGTAGAATTCCACATTTTTAATCTTCTCCTCGAATATAAATTTGAATGGCTAGAAAAATTTATTTAAATAAATAAACTAAGTTTTTGCATTTTTTCCTCCTAAAAATGACATCATTATTTTAGTTAAATTCGCTGCAGAAATGCACAAATGCACAAATGCACAAATGCACAAATGCACAAATGTGCATTAATCATAACCCATTCTAGTAAAGTAAAATTAATTGCGAAACGTTTTACGATTTTTCCAAGTGTCATGTAATAAAATTCAAATAAAACAAAGAATTATGTTTTGAGATAGACGCTGCACAAACGTCAACATAAGTCTAAAAAGATGGTTTGACCGATAATGGAGCAATGGGTTGGAAACGATTGCTGCTGAGGCTTTGGTCCCTTTTGGAAAATATTTTATCCGTTGCATAACAATCAGTGCCAGTTCTTACTTTCTTCTCCACTGATCCATTACAATTTCTACACCCATGCATGTAAAATTTATCGAATAGATTATCAAGTTTCGCGTTCAAATTATAACTCGACTAACCAGTTAATTAGAATTAACACCATTCGGGATGAAAAACGAGAAAGAAATTTGCACTTTATGATATAATGCGCTTGGAATTATTCGATAAAGTTTCAAATTACCTAAAGGCAATAAAATTGTTTCAAATTTGCTCATAAGTTAACTTCCAAATGTATCATATCATTAAAAACTTGTTTTTTATTACATTGGTTGGTTATTAAGATTAAAGTTAAACAAAAGACAACAAAACATGCGATAATAAAACAAAAACTTGATTATTTATTACCATTATTGCCGTATGGATTTTTAAGTTTTGCAGGAAGTCATAACTAGGATATAAAAAAAATTGTGAACGATGCTGAATATGACTGTCCTGCCTGTTAAGTTAAGATTTAAGGGTCTTCTGAAGTTAGCGGCCCTTTAGAAAGGAAAAATCAATAAGATGCGTTTCAAAAACTCCGACTTGTTATTTGAAAACTTTTTGCCTATATTATATTTCTATATTTTTAATGTCAAAATGAATGGAATACGTTTTAGGCGTACTTTAGTTTGTTTGTTATTTTAAATTTTTTTCGTCTCGCGCAAAGTGAGAGTTTTAAGATATGTCGGAGATATTCCGATTTTATCTGTTATGGATTAAGTTTGCATTTCAGCGTCAGAATGGCGCCCAACTTTTCTCGCAAAATACAATGAAGAAATCTTTAAGTATGCAATATGAATGCACCTTTTACAAACAAGGTATTGGAATGCGATTGAAATAATAAACGATTGTGATTTATGTGGAGAAACGGAAAATTGTACCGTCTCGCTGTTTAATTTGTGTAATGAATAACAATGCTGAAAGTAATACGAGGAGAAACCTGATAAACTTTTATCGTAATCGATTGTGGAACACTACTTAAGGGGTGCAGGAAAGGGTTGCCGTAGGGAGTTTCAACTAACGGATTCGTTAAGATAAATGGGTTGAAGTTTGCGCACCATGTAGAAGCGTTTATGTCAGGAATCCTATAACTACTGTCATTTTTATACCTAACATTACATTTCTTATTACTATTTTTAAATCTATTACTCGATTTATCATAATATAGCAGATAGTCAGAGTTTTATTATAAAGACACCCTGACGAGAACCAGATTGCATACGAGTTTAGATTTGCGCGGACGTTTTGAATCAGCATGCGATTCCTGGAAAATGTAAGGCACTATATATTGTGCTCTTTATCTTTTATTTTCTTTATCATGCCGATTTCACATTTGCAGATTTAAAATTTACAGAAAAAAAATGTACGAATTCTTTTTATGAAGAAAATGCAAACTTTTATCTACACTTTCTTACAAGTAAAAAAAAAGGGACAGAGCAGAGCAGACCAGACCATTGACAAAGTCTAATTTAGTATACGCAAATAATTAGTTTTTTTTATGTACATTTCAAACAAAAAAGAAAGAAAAAAACGGAAAATGAAGTGGTAAAAATGCATGTGTCGTTAGTTTTTATACCATTCTGGCATGCAAAGAATTTTTAATAAGTTTGAAATGAGTTAAAAACTGAATGAAAGCTTATGGTTTGATCATTTATTTAAAATAATTATCATAATCAAAATGATTCCGAGCATAATTTTGTTTTTTTGCGCTGATTTAAATTTATATGGAAGTAAATTTTCTTCATTACTTTCTAACCTAATTTAATCTCCTTTAATCTAATAAAATACACCAAAGAACCATTTATCCGACTAGCCATGGACAAGAACTAAGCTGGATTTACGATATTTCCAGATTTCTTTTATTCACAATATAGCAAAAAGCAATTTTACGCAAAAGCCTTTTGCTAAAAAAAATGTTTTAATTAAATTTGCATAAAGTTATTTATACAATTATCTTGTATCTGAAACTAGACGAGGAAATAATAGGAAAAAAATAAAGAGAAGTACTATAAATATAATTAATTCATTTTACTTTCACATCGCTGATTTTAACTCAGTTATATATAGGAAATGTTCCTGTTTTTTTTCTCTCTCTCTCTTCAAAAAACATTTCCACTACTCGATTTTTATTATATCATTTGCATAAATATCTTTAAAAACAAATCATAATAAAAATATTATAAATCAGTCACGTTTTAGTTTTTCAAATTGCCGCGTTCCTTAATAAACGTTTTATTTGTATTTGATAGTGGTGTAATGCAAGAAACATGACAAATCATAATTGCCTATACAAAAATTGTTCATTTAAATGGAAATTAAATTCAAAAAATTGCGATAAGAGCGAATTGCAATGATTTAATCACAAAAGGGAAGCAAAACGGCAAAAATGTAAATTCTGCGTTTTTCAATTAAAATATAAGTTCATACTAATGATTATTTTATAACATATAATGGATTAAAGCTGTATTGCTTTAATATTTTAATTTTGATTATGCAATTAATTATTCATAAAATACATAACTTATTCAGCATTTCAACGTTGATTATCAGCGTGTCTGATTAAATTTGCATTTAATTGCTAATGTTTTAAATTTCCAAATAGATTTCATGAGTTGATCAATAAATAAACAAAAATAATTTGATTTTATTTCAGACTTTTTTTCAATTACACGAAAAAATAATTGAATTATTTCCTGAACTATGCTGCAAAATTAATTTGTAAGCAAACAAGCATTATAAATTGCATTATCTATTTTTAAAAATCGCTGTAAAAATTATTAGTTATTTGGATATAGATATAGAAAAACAGATTTATGAAAGATTATGACTTGCTTATCCAATTTCAATTCAATTCAATTGTAATATTAGATTATATTTTATTATGCATATATAATATATATGTATTTTGTAGAGATTTTCTTTGCGTGTACAATTAAGACTATAAATTAAATCTATTGAATTTTTTCGTTTTCATTAACAGATTAAAATTTGGTGGGTTTTTTAATCAAAAAGATGTTTCGCCTTTTTTAATTAAATATTTAATCTCTGTATGTGTGTGTGTGTGTGTGCTTAAAAAAAATAACCTTTTTTTTTCTATTACTAATAGGATGATTGATGAAATCGATCTGTTATGATGTTTGGTTTAAACAAGATTTATTATCAAAATATATAACATTTCATATATTGAATAATACATTCTCTATTAACAACGACATATTGCATTATGAAAGCATTATGAAATATATATTTATTACATAATGCTATATTTATATAAAATAAAAAAAATATACGAATTTATTGTAAAAGCGCGCAAAAACGCTTTCAAACGAAATCAAAAAAATTGTTTTTGAATAATAGATGTGTTGCTTTTAGAGCTGGAATAACTGAAAAAACAATGAAATAAATGAGATTTATAAAAGTTATTAAATTGTTTTGAAAGTTTTCTTGTTTGCTGGCGGATTGATTAAATGCTAATAGAATTAATTTATTATATTTAGCATTTCTTATCTGTGAATCTGAAAGCTTTGATTTTTTTTTCAATCTTAACTGTTTGTATAAATGTCCTGCCACAGCTTAAAAACAGGAAAAGGCAACAAGCAAATGTTTGATCATTAGTGAAAAAAGGTTTCCTAAAAAGGTTTTTTCTCTGGTTTGAATATTTGCTTTTTATTGATTTACATTTTAAAAATTAAAAGACAAACGAGTAAACAAGGTTTTGTGTGCCTTTTTATGTTACGCTCTTTTTCATACAATTAAATTTTCATATATTACGAATGAAATAAATAATTTAAAGAACAATTTGATTTTCTACGTAATTTAATTAATAAGTTATATTAATTTAATGAATTTATGTGTTCCCCTATTTATTTTACGACTTTACTAGGTATTTAGTAGTTTTGGACAGTGGACAGTTTGAATAACCTCATTACTTTAAACTAAAGTTTAAGCCTTACAACCAACATTTATGATGCCTAAAGCTACCATTGTTTTACTTAAGCTTATTTTAAATAACGATATATGCACATACCTGCTAGTATATGTTAGTTCTCTAAACTCATCATCATTTGTTGTAAACTTCTAACTTGAAATTATTTATAGCAATTGTTAAAACTTGCGTTACGGCACTAATTGCATAACGTTTTATTAACTAATAAATAGTAAGCGTGAGGAAATTTGTTTATAGAATAATGACAAATTGCGTTCATATTTAATTAAATATCATTTTGTTATTTTGCCGAATTCCGAATATATGTATTCATTCACTGCAATACGATTTATCAAATTCAATTACGCTATTTTTGATATTTTTAACGCTATATAATTATATTGTTCATGTTGAATGTGAAAATTTAATTGAATCTATGACATTAGATAAATCATTTGTGTTAAACTTTAATTAAATACCAAAATATTAATATTAGTTGGTTAATTGTGCAAAATTACGATGATGTAAAATAAATCAATAAATACCAACAACAATTTTTATTACGCGCGAAGTAATTAGTATAATGTAAGTGTGTTTGACTTGTTTGAAATGAAAAAAAATGCTTACAGCTATGTTATGAAATATGGCGATAGATTGAATGTATATACTATATAGTACATAAATTTATAATATCATATATAATAGCTGTGAACTTCAAGTGTAAATAAATATTGTTTATTAATCATTTGATCGGATTAAGTTAATAGAATCGCCTATATACTAATGAATAGTTGATTGTTTGAAAATTTTATCTCAAACAGGCATTTTATTAATAGATATGCTAAAACAACTTAATATTGGTTTGATGTTGGAATTCAATAAAATGGTTAATATAACCATGTTCTTTGATCTAATTGCTAGTACTACGCTTACAATTAGATATAAGCACATGTTATATATTAATAGATCTAACTGCTTTAATTATGTAATTATATTAATGCAATGGTAAATATTAACAGTATTTAGAATAACAAAACATCACTCGATGCCTATTAATGATTCATTAATAAATTATATTTGGGAATTGAAAACGTATTTCTAAAATCAAGATTTCTATCCTAAATAGATAAGCCGGTTCTTAATTTAGCTCCACAAGTTTCTATCCTAAGATAATGTAACCCATAAAGAGTGACATCTGATAGTGTACTGTTGAAAATTCATTCAATTATTAACTTAACAGCTTCTTAAATAATGATTATGAAAACTTATTTCGTTATTCATTTACCACCACCACCACCCACTATTAATAATAATTCGAAAATGTCTAACAGGTGTTAATGTTTTATTAATAAAGGGAATAAGAAAAATTCAATAATAAACAACTTGGAGACATGAAATTAACAATTGTCAAGTTGGAACACAACATATGATATTTTATAACATGACAATTAGGAATAGATTCGCAGACAAATCACAATACACTCAATCCAGAACAATGACAAACTAATACAATGACAAATCTGAACGCAGATAGCTCAACACAATAACAATTAGAATTATCTAATCTTCGATTATAACGATTTATTCCAACTGAAAGTGGAAATGCATCTACCAGACTTAGGTTTAAGTTAAACTATGATTCTGTTTTATAATACTATAAGTCTTTTTTGTTGTTATTGTGTAGTAAGTAGATGAGGCTATTGTTTACATACTATATATTATAATCAAACGAGTTTGTTTCGGGAGTTTTGCATTTTATAGCATCCTGTAACAGTTAAATTATATCTTTAGATTAAACTTCTTCATTGTGTTAAGCAGATGGTCAGAAATATTTGCTAGGGCAGCAGTATACAGTAATTAATTTTTAATATTTGAATAGCTTGTGTGACTACTTAATTCAAATGTATGTAAACTCGCTTTCGGGATGTAGATTTTACTGGTTAATCTTAAATTTTAAATGCTCGTATATTTCTATCTTTTATAAGTTTAAGCACTTGCTGATTAATAATGAAACAGCAAGTTTATTGGATTACTCTACTACTTTTGTTCATGTGCATTAATTAGTAAATTTTAAATTCGTAAACAGTAAACTAGTATTAAATTGCAAAGTCTGCCATGATTGAAATTACACAAGCACAAATCTACAACATTGTTTGGTAATTTTTGTCATAAAAATTGGCAGAAAGTTTTATTGCATGTAAATCTGAATTTCAAATTGCTTTTTATAAGCATCATTTTCAGTTTCATTAAAATTTAACGAGCTTTGGTGTATTGTAGTGAGGACTAGTTGGTAACGTATCGAAAAAGCCGCCGGTCAAAATTATTTCAAAAAGAAGTAAATTAAATTAGAAAATCGTTTAAATTTACAACCAGACTGCAAGTTTTTAGTGTTTCCAACAAATAAGTAACTTTACAGCTGTAAAATTGATTAAAAAAAACTTAAATTGTAATTGAATTTGAATTAAAAAAGTTTTCAAACTAGGAAGAGCAATATATTTTCAAGCAAGTTATTTTTTCTGTTACCTATTTTGTTTGAAAAAAAATTATTACTCTATTCTTTTTGCGCACTACTCTGCCTGAAAAAAACTGTTGTTTGCTATCTTTATTATGCAAGCAGTAAAATTGTTGTTTTACCAATACGTGGAAAATAGTTTAACATTTTTCAATTTCAAAACCAATTTTATATGTGCAGATATATGTAACACATTATGTGATATACGTTACAGTTTAAGGTTCACTAACTAAAATATTTATCTATATGGATTTCAAACTTGTGAATTACGACTTTAAACTATTATTAATATATGATTTACAGCAATAATAAATATCATCGTACATAGCAATTTTAATTAAAAACGCTTCAATTATTACACGCAGCATTTCAATAATTCCATTTCATGTGTTAAAGGTAAAATTACGTGAAGACATATGGTAAATAATTAATTTGAAACTTTGTATTTTTAACGTGACTAAACTATTTAATGTCTTCTTTGTAATTACAAGCATATGCAAATGTGAACAATGTGTTTTGAATTTAAATTTATCTTTAGAATACAAAATGTTTCATTTTCGAGAACAGCATATATTGCTTTGAATTACTGTCTCAATTAACTTTCATATATGTACATGTTTTATCTAAAACATAAAAATATTGTAATAAAAATAATAATAATCTTACAATGTATACATTTTCTTTTCGCTAGTTTATTTTTAATTACGTTATATTTTATTATTTCTATAATACTTTTCTTGTTTGTTGTCTAATGCAGAATTTTATGTAAAAATGTTAACATGTATATTAAGTTTTCTTTTGTGGTAAAAGTTTTATTAATTGTGCTAAATTCTCAGCTAATTAAAACAATAACTCTAAAATAATTATGAAATCTCAGATAATATTTCAATTCAGCAAACGTTCCATTTCGTTCCACATGTTTGGACGTATCTCAAACTTACTGCATTTTTTGATTAAAACTATTTGTTTATCGGTTTTTTTAATATGATTGAATCATTTGAGTAAGGTCCTATGTCGAATTAAAGACGTATATCGAGGTGAATGTTTCTTGGCAAAACAGGTCGTATGTCGAATTGGACGTATATTGAATGGACGTAGGTCGAGGTTCCACTGTATTATGTTTTATTTTGTTTTTCATTTTTCTTTTTTATGTAAAAATGTTAACATGTATATTAAGTTTTCTTTCGTGGTAAAAGTTTTATTAATTGTGCTAAATTCTCAGCTAATTGAAACAATAACTATAAAATAATTATGAAATCTCAGATAATATTTCAATTCAGCAAACGATAACAATTAAATTCGAGTAGTTATTTGATATAAAACATAATTGTTATTGACTTTCTACCTCCTAAAACAAATAATGCAATTAACTTGTTCAAAATGATTCACTATAGTGTAACAATTTTTATTGCGCTCCTTTGTGGACTTCTTCGAGACGACAATTTCTAAAACAAACTTTTTTTAATTATTGCACATAATTTTTTATCATTTGGTTTGTCAGCACTCCATTACATGTACACGTATTGTACATTTTTACGAGCTTCCACGCAAAATGGAAACTAGTACACTCGTACATTGTATATTATATTTGTTGGAGATTCAATGAGATTACATTGCTATACTTTGCTTTTTGTTCGATCTTTTAGTACATCTTTGAAGCTTATTACAAAAAGCTTGAGTCTATTTAGTTTTATTGTTAATTCACCAAGTTTAACTATTTACGTTTGCGAAATTGTAAGTTGTAATAAAAGGCAAAATAGGCTTATTGGATACAATATAGCAATGATCTTGTCAAGCAATTTTGTTTTCAATAGCTTGTAATTTTTAAATGAAGTAACGTTAGTTTTATAGAATTTTATTTTGTTCCCTGTAGGACATGAGTGGCAAACATAATAAGGCTAATGAAGTTAGAATCTCTATAATAAGATAGAGACTAACAGATGAATGTTACAGGAAAAAAACTTATCATTAGTCTTAATTTGATTAGACGCCTACGAAGAGTGATGAAAATGCTGTCGTAATGTCACACAACTAGCTTAAAGCATCAAAGGTTATTTTTTTCTTTACTACAAAACAACACTACCTATTGTCTATTGTCGTCTTTATTTTTACTAGAGACGAACTCTTTATTTTGTATCCTTTGGTCTCTTATAATTAGAAGCTGTAACTTTGATATTATTAGTTTTACTTCTCTCTAAAAGTCTCTTGAAATCATATTCTACCTTGACATAAAAACTTGAATGAAAGATTTTTTTTAATTTGTTGATAATAAAAATAGTAAACAAAAGTTTTCATTTAATTGAATAGAAATTGAATAAAATGTTTTGCGGTGAAAAGTTATTTTCGAAGAATAGTTTTTGTATTTTATTCTGTTTTGCAATATTGTCAAGAATAATAAATATATGAATGAACAAAAATAAGGAATATAAATGATTTCGCTTAAACTTCCACAATTATTTGATTAAAACTTTTAGAAAATAATTTTTGTAGTATTCGTAGTTTTTGATTTATCAGCTATTTTGTTGTTTACCTCAATTTCAATTAATGTTGTTGTTTTAATAAGATCGACCTCAATCAGCTAATTAAAAGTTTGCACTAATAGGATAAATTCTTTGGAGCCTACTCGGCTGATTTTCGCAACATTTGCATTTCTAAAATCATTCTATGGTATCCTTTTTCACTTTTTCTATATACATTATAATTTTCAAAACTTTTGTTCACAAAAACTTTATAATTCCACTCTCTTAATTATTTTCTCGCCAACATTCTAAAACTTTCTATAAGCTGCACAAGAACGAACAACATAATCACCATAATTATTTCAATACAGTTTTATGATTACTAATTATTCTTGTAATAACTTAAATTAATTTTATAATTCGCATACTGAGCTTGAAATTGAAAAAATATTATTCATCCGCAGCTGATAAAATGTAGCAATTTAAAAAAAAATCAATTTGTAAAGAATTTTTATAGCTCGTTTAATTTTCATAAAGCTTTTATGAAATTTTTTAAATTTTTACAATTCTTCTCCGCAGCATTTCGAAAAAAAAAAACGTATTTATAATATTAAAACGCAAGAAATGTTGCCACATAAATTCCGCTAAATTGATGTTTTTTAACACATTTACAACATATTTAAAATGAAACACAAGTTTTAAGCTTTTGATTATCTGTTTAACTGTAAGCAATGTGGCCACTTCTGGGGTTAAATTTACAACTTGAAACCACCTCCCTTATCTTAACAACATTTGTATGTACGAGTGTGTGTATTGTAATATTTATTATAAACATGCTTACACATAAAGTTAAAATAAACATTACATTTTCTTAACAAAATCTATTTCTACAATGGTTGTTGGACAATTAATTCATATTATATAGTGCGAACATTGTTGCCCAATTGATACTAAATTCAATTCCTTTATTCAAATTGCTAATTCATTTTTCATCCACGAATATTAATTCGAATTTATTGTGTTATATAAATTGAAAATCAGCAATATTAGAGAATTTCAAAAAGAATGTAATTAATTAATCAATCTTATTAAATGCAAGTATTTATTTTTATATAATTGCATATAAATCCTATCAAACTAAATCAAATGAATGCGCATTGCGAGCAATGATACTGAACTGAAAATAGAAGATTGACGTTCTGTGGATCTGTTCTTATAATATTAGCCGTCAATTGTCATACCTGCCTTGTTGAAAATTTATTTTTATATAGGTCCATCTAAACCCTCTCCAACTATATCGTCTTGCCTTGCAGATAGCATAATTTGTATAGCGACCAAATCTAATGAATGCGCATTGTGAGCAATGATACTGGACTAAAAATAGAAGATTGACGTTAGATGGGCCTGTTCTTATAATTTTAGCCGTCAATTGTCATACCTGCCTTAATGTAATTACGTTCTAAGAATAATCGTATTGAAATGTATAATTGACTTGCTTTAATAGTCCTCCTGTTGACCGAAAGGTTGAAATATATTGATTAATGTTACACAAATGTTTACTCAAAAGTTTAGTATAATCTTACTTTGCGTTTTCAATTTCTACAATTAAATTATAGTGCACTGTGAATATGCAAACAACAATGTTTCGTATATGAAACGGCAATTACTATTAAAGTCATGTCTGCTAAATAGTAAAATATGCAATACATATGTAGTGTTAATGTATTTGAAAATCAAAATAAAAGGTAGTTGAGTTTTGAAAAGAAACAACGAGATGATAATGATATATGTTATGCATTTTGAAACTATTTATTTCCAACAACAACCTGCTTCACACAAAAATGTTTATTGTATACATTGATTTAATATTATTTATGATAGACTTTTATATAAATTGTCGTACGTATCATTTTTTATGAATAACTTTTTTGTATGGTTCTTGTTTGGATATAGATTTTATAGTACATTTTTTACGATAATATTTCATAGGGCTCTTATTAAAATGGGATATGAAATGTATGCCTTGAATCTACAGAACTTACAGTAAACGAGAATAGAAGCCATTAGAGCGATTGGTATATTCCCTTAGGGTTGTGGTAGTATTTTGGGGTAGCTTCTTTTAAACCATTTAGATTCAGGATAACGCATAAAAAATGCCATAAAATTTGCTTCGGTATCAAAAATAAATTATAAAAAATGTATGCGTATTTAATTGTTTTAGATATCGTAGGTACGAACGTGTAATATTTCTAAAATTTGTTATTGTCACATCTCACTTGGTATAAATAGATTTAATAAATCAAATGATAGAGTGAGTGCACAGAAACTTTTTTACTCTTACCTCGCACAAAAACTCTCTAATTCATTTATTAAAAGCATAATGCAGCATAAAATGGATTTCACAAATTGAAAATATTAATGGCCTTTCTGAGGATGTAATTTAAAAGCAGCCAATATTAAATAATGTTTCTGTTTGCGTTAAAAATAAAAATCTATTTGTTTCCAAATTAATGCCTTTACAACACAGTTACGCCACCGCTTACTATATTAAAGTACTGCTGTGCTGGTCAATGAAACTGGAATTTGAAAGAATTTCCAATACATTCACTTTCGTTCATTATCTTAATGAATTGAAGCAAAGTGGTTCACTTAATTAAATAGTTAAGCATGCATGCAGGCTAGACATACATACAGTTACAATTCTCTTACATACATAGTTGCATAATTATATTTGCCTCTTTATCGAAATTCAAATAATTTACATTAACTTATTTGTTTTACGTCTCAATTATTTACATTACTTCTATCCAACAAATTATATACATTTTTGCAGACCATTTATCAACTTTATCGCATGCATAAAATTCTTTTATTTTTTGTTCATAGTCAGTGCGTTTCTTTAACAATATTATTATAACACACACCCACATATACACAGAGTAAGCGGTAAATTATATTAAATGTATGCTACTATGTATTATAAAAAAAATGTTTAAAAAGAATTTAACTTTTTTTATTAAGCTAAGCGTATTGATGCTACAACTGATAGATTGATAAATTTTGTTACAGATTTGTGAAGAATTTCGCTTCTGAATTGGAATTGAATATGTGATGCGACGTGGAAATCTAATTGTTATGAAGATTTAGTGGTATAAATGATGATTTTGAAAGTTTGCTAAAATATTGTGTGATGTACCTTCTGTGAAAGGAGTAACCTTAAAACAAACATCAACCGATGTGTCGTTTAGGTATTGTGGCATTCTTGTGTCTAGCATGGCTGGGCTATCCATCAAATGGTCAAGTTGCTTGGACCCCAATATACGTGGATGGAAAAAGTAAGTACAAACATGTCACAGAACACATTCGACCATTCCACGTCTATCTTTTTCACAATGTGTATTACTCTAAGTTTATTCTCTAAACGTTTCACTTCGCATTTATTTAAAAATACATTTTGCTGCAACAGAAACGTGTACTTTCACTGCATCCATTTATATAACATTTATTCTTCACACAACTATAAGAGTTACCATTAAAAACATTTCAAAGGAAAATATATTTTTCAACCAACATACACATACACACTAAAACATTTTCCTTACACATTTCACTACTCAGATCTAGACTCAACTTTTACTCTGTTTAACTTTGAGCAAATTATTGTTTAATGTGCGGGCTAGAAGTATTTCAAGACATTTTAGACTTATTTATATAGATGACATTACATACCATGTTGCATATGCACACACACACATATGTATAATATGTATGTCGTGTATGTATTGTGCAATACATATACACATACGAATAGTATCATATATGTATCTACATATCTACTTGTATGTACACTCAAGTAATTTCTAAGATTTTCTCGCAAATTGCTAGTTTTCTGTGTCATCTTACTATATTTTTTATTTTTCCTTTTGTGTGCATATTAAAGTAAAATTGCATAGTTACATTTACATTTTCTCAAAAAGGACTTTCCAAGTTTAAACGATTTTTTAAGCAAGTACATTTTTCTTATGCAAATTTCACAATTAGTTGTATATAAAATATAAATAGAAAAAATATTTCCTCTACACTATACTTGAAAAGTTTTACATGTATTTTTAAAATAATACATAAAAAATATACCAAAACTTTGTTTTCAATAACTTTGCAAGCGAAATTTCTTTGCAACTTCTATTTTATTAGATTTCAGCTTCATCATGACAATTTAAAGGGTATGCTCTGTTTTTAATTAAATTTAATTAATGGTTTTTTTAACCGCAAAAACTCATTATTATGTACATTAATTTAAAATAGATAAGGATGTGCGTTCGTTCACATTAAAAAGCAACTTGTTTTTTAGTGTTATTATTGATCTTTTATGCTAAGCTTATGAAAAGTTATTTATGGGAAGTTTAAACAGTGCTTTTTCGCAAAAAATACTTGAATCCTGTAGTTTAATCTTTTGTATGTGTTTAATCTTTGATCTTATAAACTTACGCGCCTACATTGTGTAGTATTACACCTTTGGGACATTACTAAAATTAAAATCCTCAAATAAATTTTCTTTATTAATTACAAAATGTTTTATTTAATTAATCATTGTTGCCTGTTTGGCCTGCCGGTATGAAAGGTAGAATATTTTGTTTATCTTTCTGCTGGCTGCTGCAGCAGGCAACTCGATTTAGGATTTTAGAATTGTAAAGGCGTATGTACATAGATTTTCGCTAAAAAATATCGACTATCAGCATGTTAGATATTTCATAGGAAGCCAAAGTTTATCGGCTGGGGGCTTTGGGAGAAAAGCTAACAAAATAGTCAAAGTACGTTTCCACACAGAAAACATTCAAAACTTTTGTTTTAGATAAAAGAGGACTTGTTTATTATTATGCAAGTTTTATTATTTGTATAAAAGTGCGCTGTGTTGTTGTTTTAGAAAACTCATTATGCTATATTTTTAATATTACGTAAAACGTAAAACAAGAATTGACATAACTTTACCTTAAAATGTTTTCGTAATTTAAGCACATTACAATTGGCAACCCTTTGAGAATACTAAACAGTGGCATTAATAAAAATCAATGATTTTATTGTGTTCATGACAAACAAACAAAACCTAAAACCTATACGTACAACATATACAACACTATCAAATCTTGCAATTGCAACATCGTTTGATGCGAGTGCACATTCGACGTAATTAAATTTAGCATATAAACAACTTTTTCTATTGTATATAAAAATTTAAATTAATGTTTAATACAAATTTGAATTGCTTATGGTTTGTGTAATTCCCACATCGACAAATCTTTTTTGGTGCCCACACAACAATCCATATACATATTAATATGTAAAAATACATTATTTCGTTTTCATTTCACTGCTTTATAAACATGCAACATTAATTTAATTTAAACAAATAATGCACTGTATTATTTATACCAATTAACGAATGGAAATGAGCAAATTGAGCCAGATGTTTTTAAATTCTATCCAACGTGTTCGATTTGGTGACCGGTATTATAATGGAAATATCGAAATTTATTTAAATATGACGAAGTGAGCGGAATATTAAAGGTAGATTATATCGGAAACACAAGCTTTGAATACAATTTACTAGAATAACAAATAATCAAATTTCACTTTCAATAAAACGTTACTTAAAATTCAAATGCAAAAAAGATTCAAAATAACAAATATAATAGTTAATATAATATTTCATATGCTATACGTTTTTATGTCAAATGAAAACATCTAAACTAAAGCAGTTATAAAAACTTTTTGAGAAATTTAGAAAAATATTAAACTATAGTATTTTTATGCTTGGATTTTTTATAGCGGTAATTTGTGTTTTTACAAGAAAAACACTTTTTACACATTTTATTTTTTTGTGTAATTTGAAACAAAAGAAAATTGCATATGGTTTGTCTTTTGCAATTAGCAAGTTTATTTAATTTAGTCTAATATAGCTTAATTGAGATTACAAAAATGAAATTTTCTGAATGGCGAATTCGCCGGTTAAAGTAATTAATAAACGTAACCTAAGCTAAGCTATCTATATACGATATATGGTATATCGTAATTTATATAGAATGCTTTCTAAATATTTATTTTTACGTAACATAAACATAAGAATAAAATTTCTATAGTAAAAAATATGAAATGCATTTTGAAATATTACATTGGGAAAATGCAATCATTTTATGGCTATTGAGATTTTTATATAAAATGAAAACAGATGTTCAAATGCGATAATATTTTAGCATCCTAAATTCCATAAATCTAAACTATTTTATATCCTATAAACAAGCAGAACATGAAAGGATTTTAGATACTGTTATATTACACCACTAAATGACTTTTTAAATAAAATACATTAACATTTTATCAAAAATTTGTTACGTACAACACATCAAAGCAAACAAACTTTTTTAATTTACAATTAGCTGGCATTTATAAAGAATATAAAAAACAAGAGTTTCCAACTTGCAAATAATTATTGAGTGGTTATTGGTTTTTGTAAAGTATAGTAGATATATGTGTGTATACAGGGCGAAAAGATCAATAGGTTTTTGCATATAATAGAAATAGCTTTGAGAAAGGATTATAACTAAAAGCAACATTCAAAAAAAAACAAACAATTTGAGCTCCCCTTTGTCTGAAACTTTTTTAATTATTTAAATGTACGTTGGGATTTTTTAAACATAAACTACGAATGTTGCTTTTAATTCTATTAAATTGGAAAGTTAAACAAACTAAATTTTATGAGCATTAAAGAAATTGATTATATTAGCTATTTTATGATTGATACGCACGATACTAAATTAGCTTTAAGCTTATTCACTCATTAATGGGGGGAAAAGTTTTGTAATTATAATTTATAACTAGCTTTGTTTAGCGTGAATATCACACATATTGTATCCTGTTAACAGATTTTCCTGATGATAGGATGAAAATGATAAACACTCATACTAATGGCAATACACATTAACTGTTTTCATTTACAAATATCATAATTAATTATTTTGTCCAATTAAACAATTAAAGTTTACATATCATAAATTAACACATTTCTGCTTTCAAAAGCATCTCTAGCAAATATTAACACGTTTTTCAACTACGCCAAAATGATTAATTTTACCTAATTTATTCATAAAACGTATTTTCACTTTACGTGCAAATTATATATAATTAAAAATTTACATTTATGGTTAATTAATCTATTAATTCACAACAATATTTTCCTGTTTTTCTAACAATAGAATAGATGAAATTTATTCCATTTATATATAATTCAGTATAAATACCTCTATTTTAATTAAACCATAATGTGTTAAGGTAAACAAATTTTAATAAAATCTTTTTAATAGAAGGCTATATTAATTGCTTTGATATTGTAAATTGATTCAACGCTTTGCTAATTTTTTTGCACTGAAAATGATGAGGTGAGGTGATTTATGAACACGATAATACACACATACAACTCAATTTTGCTGTACTGACGCGAGTTTGATGCGTCAAAATCAAAGAAAAAAAAAGCATATTGCAAAAAATAATTATAATGTATGTTGATACACTCATCCCTCAATTTACATGCTGTATGAATAATCATTTTGTTTTTACATACAGATAAATACTTTAATATATTTATATGCATACATTGAAAAGCTGGAACGTGTTAAATTAATAAAAAATGTCTTACTTTTCCATAAATGTTATTTTTATTTTAATGAAATAAAACGCTAGGTAGCTTTCACAATAACATATAACATATTGAATGAATTACTTAAGTTGATTCCACCCGAAGTTGACATTGAACGTACTCCCATAAGAAACAATGTATTTCGACGTAAGATTACAACCGAATGACAACAAATATTTACATCATTCAAAAACAGAAATAATCTATGCATGAATGCACAGACGTTGAATTTTAGATATTTTCAAAAACGGTTTTCAATTTTGCAAAAATGGCATTTGAAAATGTCGAAATTGACATTGTTTCTTATAGAAGTACGTTCAAGGTCAGATTCGGACGGAATCACCTTGTAATTCATTCATTTTATATTTTTTGCATCACTTACCTATTCCAAGAAACTATATATCTGGTGTCTTATATTCAAATGTAACGTGTCAATAACCCTTTTTTTAATTTAAAATAATGTTTCACCACGAGAAAGCAACAAAATTCCTTAATTTTATTTGAAATTGGTTTAGATTGTTATAGTTTTGCCTTCTTCAATTTTCCATATAATATAATTCTTGGTTTCGATTTACTTGTGTTGCCGTGATCTAGCGTGAAATTCAAGGGATGATTTTAATTAAGAGATATCCACATGGTTACAGACACGTATTTTATAAAATACGAATTAATTAAATGAATAATACAGCAGTCAAAGTTTGATACAATTAGGCATTGTGTTTAACATACATCCGCAAACATTTGAAGCAAGTTTTGAAATTTTTAAATAATTTGTTGTTGAATAAAATGTTGCGCTCATTATGTTTGTTTTGTCTCTTTTAACAAGCAGCGTCAAGCTTACTATTTCTGTTTAATTAGATATTCTTCAAGTTTAAATATTTTTAGATGTTTATTCATCATTCTGTAGATTGTCTTTGATGTTTGCAGAAAATGATAAATGGCGCATTATGCATTTTTAGCAGGTACATAATTTATAATATATCTTAATATTTACGAAAAGCATCTGCTAAAAAGATTATATTATATAATATGTATATAAATTCATTATATAAAATCGTTTTAGGATAAAATGTGACTGCACTTTCACAATTAACATTCTCTGTAATAAATTAGAGCGGTTTATTTTAACACCAACTTTTTGAACATGTTTTTTTAATAGCACCTAATTTTTTTACATTTTAAAATGATTTGTGCGATAACGCATTAAGAAGGTCATTTTGTTGCCCCGGCATAATTAAGTGTATGTAAGAATGGATTTAGTTACAATTTTTTTTTCAGCCGACATAAATTACTTCATAAATTTTCGTTTATTTTGTTGCTACATAAAAAATATATACACCAACTGCTCGCACTTGAATTAAAGCATTTTTTATTTTTGGATTTTATCCTACCAAAAACAAATACCACCTAAAATCTCAAATCTATTCGCATATTTTACATTGTATTGCATAATTCATGCAGCAGTAATTAACTTGAAATACTTTTTACTCGAACAATTAATATGCAAGATATTTTTTTTATTTATAATATAATAGATTTTGGTACAGTGCAATTAATAAAATACTATTTAAATGCGCAATCATTATTGATATAAAAATGATAACATATAGTGATACATTTGCATAAATCAAACAGTGCATTTTAATTAAATTAAGCAATAGTATGCGTAATAAATTAGTTTGAAACAAACTGGGAAAACATCAATAAACAGCTTATATTCGAAAAGTACAAACAGCAAAACTGAATGTAATATATCAGATAATAATAGTGCAGCAAACGACAAGTTAAATTGCAAAACACAAAAATTAATTTCATATGGAATGCAAATTTTTCATTTATAAATTTACTTTACCATTTCCAAACAACATTAAACTTTTCGAAAAAAAAAATAATTAAAAAAAGTTAGTGAACTTTATTACAAGTAATAACGCTTCTTGAAGTTACATTTATATTAAATTGTGTTTGGTTTTTTTTTAAACAAAATTATTCGCGTCTATTAAATTGTTATATTGGATTAAAAATTAAGGGATCCACTCACTTTTTCATCCGGTTGAGAAATTTATCCTTGCTAGTTTTTTATTTCATGCATAGTTAATTCATAATTATGCAAAAAATGCTTTTACGTTTTATGTCGGAAACTACACTGCTTTGTTGTTGCATTAACATGGTAAGCTACTTTAAAAAATATTTGCAATAATAAATCCATTATTACGTTTTAAAAGTTTTATTCCTTCTTTAGAACCGCCTCTAATTAAGCGCTCATTATAATTAGAAAAAAATTACAATAAGGATTAACTAAAAATGAATCGCTGAATATAAAACGTTGCAATTTTATTGTAACAGTCAGCAATTAGGAAGTTAATTGTAAGATTATCCATTCAAAGGTTCCGCTTGATTAATTTATGTTCGCTTCAAATCTCGAAATGAAATAAAATATTTGTTTGCTCTTTTGTGAGAAACAACAATTTTGTAGGAGAAAAAAAATTATTTCAATTGCGTTCCTGTCTGTCAACTCCAGCTTGAATTTTGAGTTACTTTTCTTTCTCAAGTCAGGAACTAACAGCGAGTTTGTGATAAAAATGTCAATCAAAAGTTACAAATCTATTCAGTATAAAATCTGTTGTTTGAAAAATTTTGCATACAATCTAGCATTGCATTGGAAGATTTTAATTAAACTATTGCAATCTCTTTTAGTTGTGATATGTAATAAAAATAAAAATGCGAGTGGAAACAACGACGTGTATAAATTAGAAGATTTGGCAACGAGGATTTTCCAAATGGGTTTCTGATAAAAACAAATTTTTATGTAAGATTGTGACAACTGAAATATTAAATACAATCATTCTTGCTCTGATATATGGTATAAGCTCTAACTTGTAGTATCTGACTAGTTTACCTTTGGAAGTACTATTTGGTTTCAAATGTGCACATTTGCTGATTTACTATTGTACTATATTTGCTTATAGAACACTAAACTTCTAGTATGTGTCTACGTATTCATGTATGAACCTAGATTACAATAAACGGCATTTTTAATCAATGCTACATATATATAGTATGCATATTAGTACTATTTATTTTATCAATTATTTTGACAGCGATATTAGGAGTGGATGTGCAGATAAATAGTACGAGCTTATTAGCATTAAAATTTGTATGAATATTCAATCTATATTTGCTAGAAAAATATTGATAATAATGAGACTAAATATGCAATGTGCAAATTTATTTAATTTTTAATTGCATGCAGTCAATTACAACATCAATTATTTGCATTGGCAGCTTTAAATGTAGGCTTCAAAAGCAACTAAAAGTGTTGAGCGTTTTAATAAAGAGAATGAGAAATAATTCAAGATTATCAGCGGAAATGCTTAAAATAATTGCAATTATTATTTCTATGAATTTAATACATTCCTTTAATTACGTGTTTGTTTGTTAGTAATTAATTAGCAAAAAAACAATTATAACGAAAATATATTTTTCTATCTGTTAGTGCTATTTATATCCATATCGCTATCGTGTATTGATAAAAGAAATGCTTGTTAAGCAGAAGTGACTTTCTTATAAATAAAAAGTACTGCTGCTAATTGATTATGTCAAGTACGTAACATTGTCATACTTGATACTTGTTAGATATATTGGAAACAATTCTATTTATAAATTGAAGCTTTTAACTTTTTATGGATAAACAAACCGGATATAAGTAGTAAGCTTTTGCACTTTTTAAGTGATAAATGGCGTTTTCGCATAGACTTCTTCGAAGGTGACACCTTAAACTTTAAAAAACTATAATGTGAAAAACTTTATAAAATAAACGTATAGGAAGATGTATGTACACGTACGTTCATATTTATTAATTATTTATTATCTACCAATGCTTGTTGAAAATATAATAACGTCATTACCCTGAAAGTAGACGAAGAAGTTTTAAATGATAAATATATGCTATTTTCCATTTCATTTCTCTTTAATGGGGTACTAAAAGTAAGCATAATAAGTGACATATTACCTTAAATTTGTAATTTCTTCATTTAGCAGCCTTGAGATAGAATGTTAAAGTATCTCTTCTATTACCATCATAACCTGCTATCTTTATTTAAATGTAACATTGTTTAGATTTTAAATAATATGTATATATTATTATTGCAATTAATGTAATAATAAAAAAATGCAATTATGAGTTTAATCAATTTTGTAAAATAATAAAAACTTTATGTGATGCAATGTGGTGCAATATAAGTGCATTAGTTGAAAATAATGTTTTAAAATCGATACTGAAATAGCCAGTCTGATGCAGACAACGTTTCAGGAACAGCCTAAAACCAACAAATTCTATGTCTTATGATACTCGTGGTAACAATCCGGATTTTATAAGAAATTCCACCGAAAAATAAACGTAGCTAAGTGTTGAACAGATCTTATCTGACGTATTAAAGTAACACCACCGCTAAGATTGCAATAGTCATTGCAAAAATTTATGTTCTAAATAAATAAATTGATAATTTAAGTATGGCGCATAAAAACTAACTGCAAATGGGAAAATTGATCGCTAACCAACTGAATTTATTATAGAATAAAAGCAAATTTATTGTGCGTCAAATTAACTGTTAAAATGGTTAATATGTAAACCGAAATATAATATATTGAATTCTCTAAAACGCTTTTATATAAATTGTAATTTGTGATATTAAAAAATGAACCAAACCAAAAATATGTATATATAAAATATGCATTATTATTTATTAACCAGTCTATGGAATAATCTAATTTAATTAAAATATATCTGTGGTTATTTTTGATTACACCACCGCTACCACCAGTTCATTAAATTCTCATATATCGCAATAATTTGTTAATAACAAAACCCTTTTAAAAAGTAGTGTTACTAATGTAGAAAAATAAATAATTGCCTAACCATAATTCATAGATTCCATACAATGGATAGTATAAAAAGAATTATGTTTACATTTGAAGCTTTTGTAATGTCTCTATCTATACTTGAAATAAAATTTGTGACGTAAACCGTTTGCTAGTTGTGTTGTTAAGGAAATTTATGGCGAAAAATATATATATGTATGCATTGCATTAGTAAAAATAAGCATTAAGTTTAAAATTCGATCGGAAGGGTTACGAATCTAATTCCTTTGATAGTATTCAGTAAAATACACTCTGGGGATCTATAAATAGTTCCTATGTTAAAATAGCATTGAAAATGTGAAAGATATTGTAAATGTTATACAAAGTTAGACTACAATATTATTTTTGTCATTTTTTCCAATACTCTAACCGCAAAATACAGAAAGCAATATTTGCGTTGAGGGAATTTAAATGTTTTTAAACCGAAACACCATTGATAACGTAAAATACATATTAAATGGATAAAGAATCACATAAATTCCGTAGTCTAATGATAATTTGTTACACTTGAAGAGTATCGTGATTAAGCAACTTTACAACTTGAAAATAGAGTTAGTAAATACTGTAATTAAATGGTCACATGTTTTGACTAATTAGTAGTGTAAACAGATTGCATTTCATCATTTTAATAATGTTGTTCTGCTATCCATCAACACGTAAAACTAACGAACTTTTAATTGCTTTAATTTTACTTAGATTTTCATGCACTTGTATTAATTAGTATTTTTCATTGTGTGTAATTAACCACTTAGTATTATAATGGTAATTGGATTTTTGTACTTAGCTTGTTGCAGGCTACACAATACATCTAATTAATACACATATGCCATTCTAATTCAGTCAATCATGTTTATATGTATAACAACTAATTTAACTACAATTTGCATTGACATATTTCTAATAATATTACTGCCCAATTATACAATATATATACAATATATATCATATATATGATATTTTTCAAGTGGTTAACGATGTAAATATCAAATAAATGATTAAACGTGTCATTTTGACATTTATTATTAATATAAAGAAAGCAAGAGAAAATCAATAGCAACATATTTGAATCTGAAAAACAAGTATTATGGAAGCTACGACTGTTTTGAATCCGACTAATTTGGTGTACACGCTTAGAAGAAACAAAATGTTTCACTATTGCAACAATTAGAATAGTGAAATCTACCTTGTGTTTTTATTCCCTTAGTTTTTTGAATAAAAATGTTTCACCATGCGAATGCAACAAATTTAGACGAAACAAATTATGCTTGCTATACGAGGTATACATGTTTATGACTTGCTTGTAAAATTTTTTGAGAAATATTTGCATTTATTGTCGATGTTCCTAGCAACTTTTAGTTACCAAATTACTTCTTTAATGGAAATTAATGATTTTTTCTTAAATTTTTCTTGATATTTGGCATTTTGTCGTATTTCTTATCCAGCTTCATTATTATTAATCAAAAATTGTGAAGAACTGAGCTGTTTTCTTTTTTTTTGTTTTAACGAAGGTTCTGAAATGTTTCGATGGAAAATGCTTAAAAGTCGTATAAATGTTTAATAACATTGAAGTAAACTAAGCATAAAAAATTACTAGAAACATCAATTATAAATGAAATTATTACTAACAATTTACTATAAACACTCCAAAAATAAAACGTCAGAATAGTTTTAAAAAGTTGGGTTCTATCCATTATGCCTTCTTAATTTGAAGACTGTTTTTACAAAAGTATACATTGGGATACCAATCACGTTTATTAAGCACCTTTAATATTTCCACATCCGAGAGGGAGGCATTCCATACTAGCAATACCTTTGATGCCAAAGTTCCACTATATTCCTAATAAATGAATACATTGATTAATTCATTTAATCTACCGGGAATGAAAAAATCAATTTTGATATTAAATTCGTAATTTTTTAATGTGTGTTTCGATACTCCAGCTTCCTGGAAAAATGAATGAAAAAATGGCATTTATTTAATTTTCAAATCACTTACTTCAACTTGAAAAATCTTTTTCCAGGCAAAATAAATTACTCCTTTATATCTTATAAATTTAGTTATTTAATTGATTTAAATCTAAATTACATTTCATCTTAAACTTTGATATGTTTTTATAACGTTGAAAAAATGTTGTTAATGTTTCTCTAATTAATCAAACTGAAAGCTTCCTACATTTTGTTATAGAATCTTCATAAAAGTATTAAATTGTTTGTTTAAAAAGAAATCCCGTTAGTTAATTGATTTATAAAAGTTTTTTTTTCAGATATAGCAGGAGTAAAATATAATGTAATAAGCTTTTTTATCAAGTTTTTCTTCCGGAATTTTACTTTTAAAAACATTTAATTCTCTTTAACATACAATAATTATTTTCTCATTAATCGATAAAATGATTTATTATATTGTTTTTGTCGACATTTCCATCGTAGTCGATAGAAAAAACATGAGTTTCTGTTACCAATCAATTTTCGCAACTTTTATGTAACACTGTTTTTAATGCGCGGGAATCTTCCTATAATTAATAATCAATAACAATCGCAGGAGCATGAAAAAAAATGAACAGCGGCTCTACCTTTATTAATAAAAATTCCGGAATGTCAAGTTTAAACGACCGATTTTCATTCTATCAATGGCACAAATAAAATTTCATTTTCCCTTTAAACTAATGAAATTATTTATAATTAGTTAATAATTTCATCGGTATTTTGAGTAAAGTTGATTGCAATTTTGTACAAATTAAAATCTGATTTTAATTTAATTTCATAAATAGATATTGATCAGATTTATTTCATTACGAATATTATATTATTATTAAAATTGCGGTCGTGTACGCTCACTTGAATATTCAATTTGTTAAAAACGATTATTTGTTTGATGCAAACATTAAAAATGGCACAACGGTTAAATAATATGAGAAACGTATGTTAACAAACACCTCCGATGTTATCTAATGAAATTTTAATAAAATTTTTGTTCCGTCCGGAATAGTTTGTACAAAAATGCAATTTGCAATTACTATACTAGTGCATTCTATGGAGTGCTTAGCGTTGATAAAAACTTAAAAAATAACGCGTTGGAGAAAACTTTTGCACCAGGTGCAATGTGACAAAGTGAAATTTTTATTAACCATATTGACTATTAGCAAGATAATGAAAAATTTATAAAGTGGAAAATTGGCGGTTGTTTTCTCATTTGTTACGTGCATTCCTGTCTATGCTCGAGCAGATTAATAATTAATTTAACCCAACAATGACAATTTATCTAAGAAAAATAATATGCTTCGAGGCGAAAATATTTTTCACGTTGGGGCTAAAATAGTTGTTATAAATCAATCAGGAAGCTTTTATCCGTGAAATTTATTGTGACCTACGAGCATTTTGCATTAAAATTTGATGGAGTTTTAAGCATTGCAATATTCCATTACGCATTTGCATAAAAATCATGCAGAAAAAACTCTGTAAACATCAGCATCTTAACGATGTTATTAAAAATACGTCGTATTATTTTAAAATATTACTGAATTATTTGTTGGCTTGATAACGTTGAGGAAAAAAATCTGCTATTTTTTTTGTTTCGAATGGTAAGATGCACATTTTTATTATCTTAAAAGCTTCCCCAATATTTAACTTTTATTAAATGGAGGAGAAAATCCTATCCCCCATGGAGAGATTTCGACTATCGTTTTTATAACACTGATTACGTACAATTGTACAACAAACATGTTTTTAGTGACAGCATATTTTGCAAGAATATAAGAAACGTATGTGTTTGATGGATAAATGATTATATTTAACAACAATCATTATTACAATATTATTCTTATTAGCTTTGAATAAAGTTGGCTTACCAACAAAACGTATACGTTTAGTTTTATGGTATTGTAAATGCAAAATAAGTAAATATCGTAATAACGATTCTATTTAAATGTATATTGCTGTTATTTTTATATAAAATCCATAAATGTTTTCTTTGTTTGCTCTCTTTCAGGCCGAGAGGAAAATATATATTGCAAAACTGCATTCTAGATCTATCTAATCATAAATATTATATGCAAATTTATTTTTACACGTACTATGCATACATAAAATCAGAAGTTTGATTTCTAATTAAATATTATATTTCCAAGACGAGAAATCAATTTACGATATAATTAAGTGAGTGCTTTATATATATTGGTATAGCAACTGTGATAAAAATTGAGTAATTTTATTCAGTTAATTGAAAATATCAAAAGTTAATGCAGTATCGATCAAAATGTACAATTTTATATAAAATATTAAAAATGTAATTCAACATGGTATTATATAAAATACGTATATTAAGTGAAATTTGAAGAAAAGCTATATTTTGGCGAAATGAAACTAAGCTTCTAAATAGTTTGTTTATCTTGAGATGTGTAATTATGTTGAGTAAATAGTAAATTTGTTTGCCTAGGTCAAATAGATCTATGGACTCAAGAAGCAAAAGGATGTTCATGTCCATGGGAAAGTGGTAATCGTCAGTGCGCGTGCTGTGTAACAGATGGAGGATGCCATTGTGGAAAGGATGCTCCAAATCGATGTACGCAATGTGGTCTCGAACAACACTGCAACCACAGTAAGTTTAATCCGCAGAAATCGTAATATCAACAAACTACATCACAATTAGGTTTAATTGAATTTCGAACATCCTTATCTTTATCCATTCTTATTAGCATAACATATTTATTGCGATTTAATTGGTAGAATGAGTTAATGGACTTTTATTCAGAATGTGTGACTTATCCACAGGCGGCGTATCCCCATATCCACACATCCACACATCCACATTTCCTAAGCAAACATACAAAGCAGGACGACGCAAACTTTCAGTTTCCAACTCTTCCTTTCATAATTTGCTGCTAAGACATTTACAATTATCAACAAAACTGAACCCATATCGTAGTCTTTTCTCCACCACAATTTCTACAAACAAGATGTTGAAATCATCAACCCTTATTTACCAATTTAATATTCAGAGTGTTGAATTCACTCGCAAGTATTGTGTTGAACTAATTTTGCAAGTTACGAGTTCAATGCTATGTAAGCCTGCTTCATGAAAAGTATAATATGTTATTTATGTCTAAATATGTACATTTTTCTACACGTTTTTTTGTTATTAAATACTAACAAAGGCACTTTAGAATGAAATCTAATATAAGTTTTCCCTAAACGAAATATGACATTTTCTACAATAGATAACAACAAAATTAAATGGTACTGTCAGATTAAATGTAATATTTGGTTTTTTGTTTCTGACAGTTTATTATATGTCATATTAAAATAGTTACTAAGTACTAAAATACTATAAATCACATCCACAACTTTCCAACTTAATAATCTGTTCAATTCAAACTTGCAGGTGTATTTGTCTATTGTTTGGACGTAAATTCAAATTATGTTTAAGACTTTTCACACATCAAACTTTCCATTATACGATCTTGGTTGGTTGGTATTAAAATGACGGTCAGTTTAAACTACGATAGAACTATAATATGATAGAACTACTATTTTAACTATCTAATTATCCACTCTAATCGCTTAATTCGCATATTACGCAAACAGACAATTTAATTATTACTAACTAACTTAATTTTTAATATCATATTACGCTATTAAATGTTAATTTATCATCTTAAACAACGTTTAGTTTAGATATTCAACCACTAAGCGTTGAGGTCATAACTAAGGAAACAATTTATAAGTTATGTAAGAGCAATTAGTGTATTAATCAAAGATAGAATTCACCTAGACAATACAATATATCGCGCAATTAAATTTGATCCTTAAACAATGTGTGATTATCGCTAAAATTCAAATTCCTTATATAATAACAATATTAATCTTTAATTTTAGAAATTGTCGTTTGTTAATTGTAATATGAATAGTACTTTTCCGTATTAATAACGTTGCACTAACTAATAAACTTTATTACAAGCCCACCAAGATATAAAAGCCTCAATAAATGTGAAAACTTTTATTTTATAATCAGATTTCGAATATAAAGTTAATTATTATTGCATAAAAACTCACTTTAACATTTATTATTCTCGAGCTTTTCGTATATATATATAGTATATACATATTATGAGAGCGATTAACTTGAACCATACAATACGAAACTTTTCGACCTTTTATTGTTTATAATTAAAATGCAAGCTTTTAATAAAACAAGCTGCCAATCAATTGATTGTTTAAAATTATTTAAAAAAAACAACTTTTAGGTGTGCTGAACGTTTCTAATTAGATCATAATTTTCAATTAATTTTCCACGATTTGCGTAAAAGTAATTATTCAGTAATAACACCTATCAATATCACAACATCAGAAAGTAATTACTAGTTAATTAAACAATATGCGAAAGATAAATTTTTAATTAATTAAAATGTTGATCAAGTTTTTTAATGCTTATTGACAGCATGCTCTATCGCATTCTTATTGATTAAAACAATTTACAATCAATTGTAGAAAAGACGTGCTGATATATTTCATTCATTAATCACAACTTGTACCAATCTGTACTATTATTGTAAAAGGTTTTGATTAACTAAACCCTTAATGTCTAGATTCTTTTTGTATTTTCAGACCGGTTGAAAAATGTTTGTGTTTTGATTCAAAATTAATTGTGGTACGTTTTAGTCGCGTCTACGTTCAGATGAAATTCATAAAGTTTAAAGAGAGCTTTTGTATAATTAGTTGTACAATTATTAGAGAATAATATTTGCATAATTGAAAGAAGAGCTCAGATAGATGCATGATATGCTTTTATTAGATATTTATTATTATGAGTACATTTTCAACTTTTTATTCAACAATAAAATATCATGTTAAATAATGTTTATATTTGACGTGACATATTCATTCTATATTAATATTATAGTATACAAATCTTTCAAATGATGTTAATTCGAATACTTCAAACTGTAATTAAATGTAAATTGATTCAAATACCGAATAGAAATAATTAAATTGAATAGGAGTATTATTTACAATAAATAATCCGTTATTTTTTTCATGTTTTAAATATTGTTTATTGTTTACGCTGATTATCCTAATCTCTACAAAAATATTTCTATGAAAGTTAGTGAACCCAAATCAAATTTATCTCTCACCTATTGTCCATCAGTTTTTCATCTTTTTCTATGAAAATTAAATGCCCACTTTCAATAGATATCATAAACAAATTCGTCAAAATTTATCAAATCCTAGCTCTGACAACTTTTTGTTCAATAATATCTCGTCATTAAGCATGTTTAAATGTTTATACAGATGTATATCACCACAGAAAAAGTAATAAAAGTATTTATTGTCATCCTGCATTAATATTGATATTTAAATGATGTTTATTCGAATATTTCAAATTGGAATTAAATGTAAATAGTATAAAATACCGCATAGAAATAATCAAATTGAATAGGAATATTATTTACAATAAACAATATTATTTATTTTTTGTATGCTCTAAATATTGTCTATTGTTTTCGGTGATTATAATCTCCACAAAAATTATTTGTAGTAAAAATTAGTGAATCCAAATCAAATTCATCTCTCACCTATTGTTCCTCAGTTTTTCATATTATTTCATATCTAATGCTCGCTTTCAATAGATATCATAAACAAATTCGTCAAAATTTATCAAATCTTAGCTCTGAAAACTTTTTGTTCTATAACATATCGTCATTAATCATGTTAAAATGTTTATACAGATGTATACCAGCACAGTATAATTATTTATTATTTAAAAGATTACGTTTAAGCAAACTAAACCGCCTGTGAGAGTATATTTGTAGACTTTATTCCATAAGTGGTAGTTTAATGCAGTAAAATATGATTTGGTTGAAGGAATTTACATAAAATATTTGAGTAAATTTAAAATTTGCATCAGAAAACTAATTAAATTCTTCATGCTATTATGTACGTTTAAACATGAAATGTTTAATAATAAATCCATCAGAGTTTTATCGAATTAATTGGAATATAGGTAACAACGTTCAATAAATTATTGCTCCATTTTTGATATAATTCAATTTTCACAATGACCAAATGTAGTATAGTTTAGGAAGATGAAATAATTATATAATTTAGTAAAAGTTTATGGACAGTGGGATGTAATTAAAGTCTGTTCTAAGTTGTGCTTTCAAATGCAATGATAGCTTCCTTTACATTAGCTGAAAACGAACCAATATCAGGATAATGGAGGTATTGATTAGTTGAATCAATTAATTGTGTCCCTCTGAATAGATTTCTGTCCAAAAAGGTATAATGAACTTTTCGGTTTTAAGTTGAATTTCTAGAAATGAAGTTGCATTGCTAAATGAAATATTTTGTTCTAGTGTGCAATTTGACGATTCGTGCGACTGATTTGTATAGTAAATCTGGAAAGTATTTCGGCCAAATAAAATCACCGTCATTAGAAGGACCTAATTCTTGTTGGTACACATTTGTTCCCCAAGCTTTCCAAAGAGTTGAAGTTCAAATTTATCGAGTCGTAAATGCTGGAAGATTTAATGGCACAAGGTTGGTATTTTCTTGCTTTTTTATCCTATTTAATTGTTAGTTTCTTTAAATTAGTTTGCAAAATTAATTAAGATTTAATTAAAATACGTAATCTATGCAGTTTTTTTTATGCTAGAAAAAAACAACAAAAACGTTTGCATTAGTACGTATTTAGTTTAAATCGTTTCTAATTAAACCAGTCGGTTCTTTTCATAAATACTGAATTTACGTAAATTTTTCATAATTAAACAATTAAAATATAATTGTAAATTACTTTCTCTACAGAACAAATTAAAAAAACGGCCTGTACACTACAAATTATAAAACAAAGCACGTTTATTATTTTATGTAAATTTTTTTGATTAAAGCTTAACAAGAATATTATTATATATAACATTATATAATAAAAATTGATGTAATTTGCATATTGAGCACATCAAACAACAATAACAATTGATGGTAAAACTTTTCCATCTCTTTTTTTTATAATACATGTATAATATTATTTTCCAAAGTGAAAACAAATTAGTGAAATTTATTAAGTTATTACAACAAAAACAGAGCAAAGGATTATCGGGATGTGTTTTTTTGCGAGTGCACGCTGATGCAAATGAAATAAATAGTAAAATAATATTTTATAAAGCAATTAAATTTATTCCAGCTTTAGGGTTTTTAAAACATAATATTATTATAAAACAAGCTTTGTGGATTAAAATCATACAGTGTGTATCAGTGTAAAATGATTATTATTGAGTATGAAATGTGCGTCTGAATTATTTTTTAATTGGGTGCTTGAGCATTCGGCTGGAATAATTTATTGATTAGATAAGTCAGTTAAATATGCATTTAAATCAGTTTGATATTAGTTAATTAATTAGTAATCGAACGAAATGAAGATCAGCAAAGCACATTGCTTGCAGGAATTGCAGAAACTATTAATCATATGGCAAACCCCTTAAATCTCGAATTTGGTTATGAAATGAAATTAACATGACTGCCTGTTTATGTACATTAATTATTATGCTGACCGTTTGTTCTGTATTGGAATGTTAATTAATTTTAGTTGCGTTGGAGGACACCTTCAATTAATGAGCGGATCAGAACCTCTTTATAGTCATCACGAGAATCAACTTTGTGGGAGTAATGAAAGGTATTCGCCGCCCGTGGTTTTCTTCTCCGATGACGGAATGGCAACATTATTTTTCGAGTAAGTTGATTGCGTAAAAAGCTTTAATTAAATATTAACATACATAGTGGAGCGTAGATTTTAATTTCGCAGAAAATTTAATTTAAAAACTTGGTATGTATGAATTATATGACGCGTTTTGGAAGTCGCTTATCTAGGCATTAAACTTTCTGCCAAGATCAAGCTATGATTAATTGCTTCCTATCCTTATAACTTTAAACAAAACATACAAACATTTTAAGAACGACTTAAGAGAAAAAACTTTCTTTTGAGGACATAACAAAAAGGCGCTGGGGATTAATACAAACATAAATTTTATGAAATAATTAGAAAGTTTTCTGTCGGGAATAGTTGATATTTCAGGGATTCCTCTCTTTCTCTCCTCTCCTCTCCTCTAACAGTAAGATAAAAGGAATCAAGATGAAAACAAAATTTATCAATTGAAATTGATTTCTCACATGACATGCGATCTGAAACGTAACAAGATTAAAGACTTCGTGATATTTAAGTTTCTAATTTTTATTCAAGAAAGATATTCCAAGTAACAAGAATACTTTACCTTTTTCATGCCATGCCAAAAATGCAATTTGTATTTCCCTTTTATCATCATTCGATCAGAACATTCGACTAACCAAAAAACCATTATAATTTCAATATTATTATACATTGAACATTCCTATGTTACATTGTGGTAACAGTAAATGAAAGAGTACATGTACATGTACATGTACATGTATTTCTATACCAAATACATACGTCATACACATTCAACTACATCAAGCGTTTTGTGGCATTTTAGAAAAAACCTAACGAACCATATTTATTATTCTATTAATAAATGAAATTAAATATTTCACAAAAGGGGAAAAAGATTAAATTTACACTTGTTACAAAACCAACCAAATGAACAACAACCAAACCAGTTTGTGAGTAAAACTTTGTTTTAAGGACTTGTTTACCAACAATAGTACTCCTGCGAATAGTTGTCTCTAATTATGTTACCTCGTTTTGACAATGTACATTAAAACAAATTTTTTACACCTATAAACATATTGTCGCTTCTTATCCGCACTTAAATCTACTATAAATAAACGTGTAATTCCTTAAAAACGTAACATAAAACGTTTTTGTCGCTTTAATGAGCTTTTGAGAAGGTTACAGTTTTAAAGTGATTTATTAAAAGATGAATTCCATTAAAATTATCATCTGTGGTAATGCAGTCTCAGTTAAAATATTCTGTATCACTCTTCTTGAAGGAAATTAAACCTTCTTCACGGTATATAATATATATATACTATATACTATATACTATATACTGTTATTGCATTACTTTCCAATACGTGGTGTTACCACACCGCACCACTTTTTAATACATAATTGTGATGATAAAAATAAAACGCTTCTCGCTGAGCCTTATGAATATATGTATGAATAAATATAAAACTGATTTGGTTTAATTAAAGTGCTTAGAAATATAATATGGAGATAGATTTATTCGAAAATCCTATGGAATTTGAATGTTCAAATCAAAGAGAATAATTTCGGTGCGTTGAAATGAAAGCGCATTTCAGTTTTTTCGTCGCAGAGTAAAACAATATCATTATGAAAAAAGGAAAAAGGATATTAGGTCTTAGTTGGAAACAATTCTTTAAAATGATATTTTATTGAAATATCCAATATTAAAATTCATATTTTTCAACGTTCATAATTTTTAATAGAGGAATGAATGAAATAGTACACTCTAACAATATGTTTTGAAGCATCTGCGCCATAAAGTGGAACATTTCAACAGTGATTTCCACGCATTAAAATTGCAGATCGGAAACGTAGAATATAACTTTTCTAAAGAAACTTTTAAGTTTTAATCTTTATTGCACTTATAAATATCGAACAACAAGACAACATTCTAACACTTTTATTGTGCGGATTAAGACAAATCTTTCAATAGCTTCTCCCAAATTATTTATAAGATACAATCTTTTTCTTCAAGCTTCAGCACATTTAAAATTATAATGCAGACTATTATTATGAAATAAGGTAATTTATCTCTTTATACAATATAATATAAATAGAAGTAGTTTATTTTAATATACATATATAAAAATAAAATGTTCATATTTAAATGTTTAGTTATTTATTAGAAATCCAAATTTGTTCTATATTACTATTAATTTAACAGACATTTTAGCATTATGTATTCCCTCTATCCGAAAATATGATACACATTTGAATTTTTTACATGTCCGAAAATATGATATCCATTTACATTTTTACTATGAATTTATTTAGAATATAATTACAAATTGCAAGTTAATTACATAGAGTAATAATCGAAATTGGATGCATATTAATAACACCGTTTTGCAATTTTTCGCCTTTCTTATACTGTAACATTTTTTGTAGAATATTATTACACTCATTAAGTGACATTTGTTTAGATTTCAAGTTTCCTCTAATCATTTTCATTAAAATTTACCATTTTGGAGTTAATATAAAGCGGCTGTGATTAAAATTTAACTACAATTTATTATTTGTCAATTATTTCTTACACAAGTGATCTATTGCAGTGCAATCGGTTGATTAGTAGTTCAACTAGTCTTTATAGAGAAATAAAAGAGAATTACTAAAAAAATTTAATTATATTACACGTTTTTAAAGAAATTTATTGTATATTTTCGGACAGAGGGTGTAATATTTCACGAAATATTATAATACTGTAGTTTTAAACTGCGTAAGATTAAAAATAAACATATAATATACAATAAAATAAATAAAATATTTAATTATAATGCTAAACATTTATTATTTACACGCAGAAGATTTATGAAAAATGCCGGACAAATGAACCTGGCAAATAAAAAATGAGTTGATAAATAATTTATAAAGAACATACATATACTCATTAATATATTATTTTTAAGAATTTCGTTATTACGTAGTAGGTAGATAGGTAGTTACGTGTCAGATTTCCAGCGTGCATCTTTAAGCGAAGTACTGCGATCTTATTACAAACGAGTGCATGTAGCGTACTACTTTGATTTTAATGCTAATTCAATGTAGTTGCAATACTTGAAGCAAAATTCAGTTAAAAAGTAAATGAATCGTAAATAAAAATAAAACCTATTTCGCTCCACTATACACCACTATATTCTTAATTGGACACTATTATTTCTATGGCTTTAATTCATTTTGCTTTTGCTGGTGGTAAATGTATTGTTTTGTTTTAGAATAACAGAGAAAACGCGTCGTTCTCAGTTTCTAGCTTACTTTAGTTTTTCTGCTGTGAACAATAGCGATGGTTTGGGATTTCAACCACGGGGTGGAATGCGACTACAAAATACAGGTAACTTAATATATATTGTTTTGAGGGTTTAAAAAGAATTCAAACGAAAAAAACATCGATCTTCCAATATTAAATTCAAGAAACGTAAATATATTTAACTAGAACAATCTTGAATGTAATATAAATTCAAATGTAAGTCACTCAAACCGTATATTTTTATTATAGATTGCGATTGGTTGTATCAAGATTTCGCTTGTGCGAAACCAGGACATTGCGTATTAGCCAGTCCTGGTTTTCCTGGTGTTTATCCTCCGCATAGGCAATGTAAATATCACATTACAACAGGAAGTGAAAACGTTCATGTACGAATTACATTCACTGCCCTTCTGCTTCCTCCCGAGTAAGTCACTATACTATATAATTTTTTTCCACAGTTTATTATTCATTATTTACGTAAAAATGATCTATTACTTAAATAAATCGTCCTCATATTTGCTTTTATTTACATGAAACACATTTATATATCAAATTTTATTACATACGCTGCAGAAAATGTGAAATGTTTTAAAACGATGTTGCTTTTTTTTTCTTTATCATTCGTATTATCTAAAATACTTGTCTTTTTGATTTTCATAAAAATTTATGCGGTTGTTGGTTTAAGCTTAATTCACTCGAGTATAATAGTTAAAATTTTATGTTTATGTTTTCTAAGGATCGCGCAATTATAAAAAACTTTCCATATATATAAAGCATTGTTAAAGTTGCTTTATAATTTCTTCTATATATCATTGATAAAGCGAAATAAAAAAGTTGGCAGTATAAGTGGTATTATAAAAATATTTCTGTTACAGTTTTTTCTCCTTTACGATGAAAGTAGCACTTAAATCGAGTTAATAATGATTTGACAGAGAAAAAGTGTTGAAACTATAATGAAAGTTGAATTGTACAATTTAGTTTATTTTTTGCTCATCTAAAACGAAAATGGTTTAAATGTCACTAACAGAATTAATTAAATTAGACGACTCCTTCTCATAATTATATTTTATCTAAATTTTTTTAAACCGAAATGCTCTCGTGTATGGTCTCTAAGTGTATGGTATGTGTATGTGTATACTGCATTTAATAAAATACACTCATGCACGAGAAAAAAATATAATTTTAAAACTACTCGACAACATATTTCAATAACTTTGAGTATGGATGCGAATGTTTTTGCAGTTTTTTACAGATTTAGAAACATTTACAATTTTTAATTTATTCTACCAATTGCCAAAGCCTTATACTAATATTATAACATCTGCAAATATTTTTTATTCCAAAATGGGAACATTATTTCGGTGGACTTCTCAATTTGCCAGGCCACAAGTTACTCTAACTATAATTGTCGTAATATACTGCATACCGCAGTAACATGCAACGAATTATGTACAAACGGTAATTAATACAAATTAGATGGAACTAGTGGCGCTGTCTGGTTCACTATACGTATTATTATTCTATACATCCAGTGCGGCAGATGTAAAAAAAGTAAAGGAAAAAATATTCGTTGTTTTTCAAGCGCTTGTGTGTAATCCGCGCGCCTTGTTCATGCGGTAGTGGTGTTAATAAACTTCAAGGACGCAACCTCTATTTGTGATCCAAAACAAAACCAACTCCAATTTTTTTACACATTTCCCATTCAAAATACAGCACACGCACGAGAGGCAAAATCGTTTCAATTCAACAACGTCGATCCATCTTTCTTAAATAATGCGTATGATTTAGTGTTTGTCTGTATGTGCGTAGAGGAATTAAAATCATCATCTTGCTTATTGTCTTGAAGTGAGCATGTGTGTGGTGAAAACGTACGATTCCGACCGGAATATGTTCTGGAAATGTTTGTGTGTGTGTAGACACACATAATGGAAAGTATTTGATTATGACTATAATAGTGTCTACACACGCCCTTTGCCAGATTGCAATCGCACGAATCGTTCGTAATTTAGCGGTTCCGGAAACGTAGAGAACACGTACCGCCCACTAGTACTAATTTCAACATATGCGAAATACAGCACAATTTAATAGTAAAAGGTGTATAAGTCCCATGTATTAAAAATATCTAACAAAAGTTTGCGCATTTGCCAATACAGTGTTACCTTGAGATACGACTATAATTCGTTCTCGCAACTCAATCATTTTCGTGTCTCAAACGAGATATATTATTAAAACATTGACGGACACAAAAAATCGGTTAGTTCCCAATTTGAGTACTACTTCATAAGATAGCACAATAGATATTATTAGATAGTCGGAAAAGGAATACGTCGACGATTGAAACCGTCTTGTCGTAGTATTAGCTGGAAAACAGGAGGTTATAATCGCCATCCAAATGTTCATTTTGGTGGCACGACGGCTATAGCCACTCTGTCCGCCAATGTGTTAATTAATAATATAGTGGTTTTATCACTTAATGCGGAAACTTACCGATTAGGTTCTCAAAAAGAATATTAGTCCGAGTCGCAGCGCGTTTTTAAAAATGCTCGTATGTTGAGTCGCTCATATCTCGAAGTTCCACTGTATTCATAGAACCCATTGGAGAGTCTACTTACATGCTTATATCCTATGAGAAAATTAACAAAACAACAAAATTAAACAATGGTTATACATTTTCATAGTTTACTTTTTATACATGATTAGAAAAGGATAGTAATAGAAACGTTGTAATATATTTATTAATAGTATTAGTCAAGTGGTAAATATTATAAAGGAAAAAATTTATTAAATGTAGATGGGAATCAAATCCGAGTTAGAACCAAGAAACCTAATTGCTAGACCGAACGAATATACACAGTTAGCACTACACAAGACATTCTAATACAACACATTCAAAACTAAATATTTAAAAACGCGATAAGTAACATAAATATGCTTCTCCAAACATTAAATATTTCAAAATATTGTATTGTCGCCGACTTGACAAAGTTTGGATAAGTATCGTATAAGTCACTATAAAATCGATTATAAGACTGCAAGTAGACAAAAATAGAAATACACTATGTAAATAATACACAATTGTAAAAATCGCCGGGAGTGTGAAGTCGACGATTCCGATTAAGGAAACAATGCATAATTTAACTTTAATAACATTTTTTTATGTATCGTATAATAATAATATATTACGCCGTGGTAAGAAAAATACACAGAGAAAACTATATTACCAAACTAAAATATACGCGTAAAAACAAAAAAAGTGCACATTGGGGGGAAATAATAAAGCAAATTTTATTTTTTATGTTGCCGATACAAAGTATGCTAAAAAATATGATATAACTTGCTGTCTAAGTTGAAGTGCTTTCACGTCTACTTATAAGTTTTATATGAAAATGCTTAAAAATTGACTAAAAATGATCTGCTAATTGAGATATCTAAGTGCTTCAAGATGTGATTTAATACCTAATATCATACATAAAGCTGTGTAGAGTTAATTTCGGATTATCTTTCAACGCAATTACGTCACTGAAAAGACAGATTTAAAAAAGGCTCTGTGGTATTGAACTTTACACTTCTTGGATCATTTCAATGTATTAATTATATCAATAAGATTTGTTCTTACACTGATTTTGAAGTAACAAATGCTAGTTTCTCTCTTTGAACATATTGAATTTGCATCAGTCATGCGAATCATCAGGCGTTCTGAAAAAAAACATTTTTGATCTTGTTATTTTGCTTGTTAAACGAATATAAATTTGTTACTACATTGTTATTTATTTCAATTACTTTACGTTTCATATAACTATTGAAGTCACAAAAACGTGAGGTTATAATTTAGAACAATATTTAATGAGTAACTAAGTTAAGCAAAAGTTGAAAATCGCTAAGTCGTATAAAGACAAAGTTAAAATATTCAGAAGATCTATTATATCGTTTGACAGAAATTCATAAATACAACTGTGATTTAGATATGGCAATTTTAAAATTTCTTGCTTCATTGGAAACCCCTGTATATTAAATGTGTGCAACCAACAAGAAACGTTTGATTTATTTCCGTTGACAGAACTAAGTACCATTACGTTCATATTTATTGCTATTTAGTTTAGTAGTATAATAAAATGCGTAAATTGTTATTTAGAAAATAGATTGTTATCGAAACGTATTGATTTGAGATTCTATCACATTTATATAACATTATTAAAGTGAAATTGTCGACGAGACATATGCATCAATTTATTGCCACCGAGAGGGATATACGATGTATGTGTGTTTATATTGTATATATAAAATATCGAAATTATTGATTCTTCAACGAACCATAACTGTATCATTTACAGATTTAAATTAATGCTGTTTAACTAATAAGTAATAAATGCAGTGCGATGGTGATTGATTAATGTACTGATTGGTTCTCACCGCAAATACCATAATTAATTAATCTACTTACCTGTAAATGTTAAATATGAATTTCATTGCTAAATTATCACATTGAATTATTTGGCGAGAGGGAGGTGTCATAATAACACATTAAAATCGCATTTACTCACTACTAAAAACTACTCTTTGCAACTTCTGAATTAATTTAATGATTGCATCTAGGGCAACATTTAACTCGAAATGTTATATATGTCGAATATGGAAAAGACTTAATAACGCGTGTTTTTTCTTGCACAATCTTTGTACAGGAATGTATGGTGTATGTAAAACAGTTAAAGGATCATCGGAAATAAGCGGATTAAATTTATTATTCAACCACTACGGCAACATTCTTAGTTTAAAGGAATGATAGCTTATAAAATATTGAACGTGGGAAAATATGCTATTAAACAATTTTCTCGACATAAACTCGCTGCTATAATACACAGAATTTTTGTCTATTTATCCTTGTAAAGGTTTACCTCGCTCAACTATTATTACGTGATAAGTTTTTCTAAAAACATGCGTGGGAGTACTTTTGCATGATAAACATTCGAGTAAATCAAAACATGCATTACAGTTTAATTAATTCTAACTCACCGAATAATTGGAGGAAGGTTGTGTACGTTTTGTAGCACTTAACTTAATAGAATCACTCATTTATTTATAGAAATTTAATTAATATTCTATATACTTTTTCGAGATCTAACCTAACATTTAAATCTACAATAATATGCAAAATTGTTGCCGCTGAGTATAAACAAATGAGTGCGTACAAGTGGCGCCACCTACCACACAATAAATACAATGCAATAAAAATGCAGGTTGTTTGAAAGTTCGTCGAGAATGGTGCAATAGTAAGCAATAGAAACAATGTTTAGTGATTAAAAATTATAAAAATATATTTATTGTACGTATTAAACGCGTAGAAAATTATTTTGTTAGATGACTTCACAGCATCAATGTACACGTAAGTCAACAATGCGATACGATGCTTAATTTATTAAGCAGAATGCATCTTATTTCTAAGATTTTTATCGATTAAATGTATTGTCTGATTCTACAAAGTGGCCGATTTAAAATACATATACAGTGATACCTCGATTAACGAACGATTTAATTAAAGAAGCTCTTCAGTTCACTCGATCTGCGAACCTAACCTAGATTCGGTTAGCGAATTTATTTGGTTTGAATATAATGAGTGTTTATGCCGCTATCAATGTACTAGAGGATGTTTTTATTCTCGGTTAAAGAACGTTTCAGTTGATAAACATGATTTTAGAACGGATTAAGTTTGTTAATCGAGTTACGACTGTACTTAATTTAAAATTTTAATGATAGTAAGCAATAGATACAATATCTCGTCATTAGAAATTATAAAAATATAGTACATTCTGTTTATTGTACGCATTAAACGCGTAGAAAGTCGTTTTGTTACACGACTTTACAATATCAATGTAAATTAACAATGCGATACAATGCTTAATTTATTCAGCAGAACTTATCTTATTTTTAAGATTTTCATCGATTAAATGTGATGTCTGGTTCTACAATACAAGGTGGGTGATTTAAAATCCATATACAGTGATAACTCGATTAACGAATCTTCTTTTTTCACTGGATTGGGGAACCTAGCTTCGGTTAGCGAAATGTTTTGGTCTGGATGTAATGACTTTCGATGATTAATATGGCGTTATCAATGTACTAGAAGATGTTTTGATTCTCAAATGCAGTTAAAGAACGTTTCAGTTAACAAACTTGATTTTAGAACGAATTAAGTTTGTTAATCGAGTTCCCACTACGCTTAATTTATAATTTTAAATTAATACATCTTATAAGATCAAAATGCACTGACATATATATATGCAGAATAATACCATTTATGTACTCTTTTTAAAATCATCTTGCATTGGAATAGGCAATTTATCTACGAATATTTTGTTTAAGCTGATAAATTGTTTCTTGTTGGTTAATGTAAACCCGGCCTTTTAAGTAGTGTGGAGAAAAAGAAATCAGGCGCCGTCAAATCTACGGAACCAAAACACTAAAGTAAATTCAGCATTTGTTTTTTAACAGTAGTTTCAAAAAACTTTGATTATTTTGAGGTGTTTACAGTAATTTCATCCAGTTGCGGTCGCATATTATGATGATCTATAGTTAATTTGATAAAATTTAAATTGATAGTAAAGAAAAATTCTATCACGTTCTAACCTAGTACACTTTACCATTAATAACAATGTACTCGAAATGAAAACTTATATATGCTGAATTCAATGGCACAAACCGTTTTTTAAGTTAGTCTTCATTTCGAATTGTGTCAATTTAAAAATGGTTAAGTCAACATAGTAAAATAGCCTTACGCTGATTGCAATGCTATCCACTATTTTTAAATTGTACCTCGGGTTTTTTTAAAACATCCTTTTAAAGCCTAAAAATGATTTAACATGCATAATTCAAAGCCGTGGCATACAAAAAAGTGACTGACCCAGCCTAGCGCATCTCTTATTAATAATTCAGATAAACGTTGTTTATCAACATTTTTTGCATATTAGAATTATGATTCGCTAGATTTTGCCCATTAATGGGTGTTTTTAATGTGTTGCATTAAAAAGCAATAAATTGAAAATAGAGGTTTTAATCAATAAAAAATAGGTTTGTGCTATAAAATACAACGTATCCGAATTAGGTAGGTTTACCCAATTTATCCTATCTTTGTTGAAATTTAAACAGTATAACTTGCCGACGTTTACCCCATCACCTTCTAAAACATGAGACAAGATGACTCTATGCAGTTGGCGTTATTACAACGTTCTATTCGCAAAATTGTGGCGAATTTTATTTATTAGCACTGACTATTCAATTTAAATGAAAATAGAATCAATAAAATTCAATAGTTTTAATAAACCCCAGCCAATTTCATTAATTCTTTACTATATGACATCAAAAATAAATTCTGTATAATGATTTTCATTCGCATGCGGCTATGTGTTTGTGCGGCAACACCCTGTACAAAATTTGTGTGCGATTGTGACAAAACAAACAGCTGAAATTTATGTCTTATTTAAAATTTGGCTGCATTGAGCAAATTTCGATTAAGCACAATATTTTATTGATTAAACATTAAACTACGACAATATAAAAACTCCAATTCACATTAATGATACGTATATTTGGCAATGTTATGGATATGAATGTACGATATATGTATTTGCGTATTAATAATTCAATTCTGGTGCATATTCTTAAAGTTCAAAGTCAAGGTTGGGCACGTAGCATGTACAATGCGGAAAATATGACAAAACACATAGCAGAGAGGATAATTTATGAATTAAAAAGCTCACGAATAATATGATAGTTAAACATTAAGATTAAATATATAAATTATGCACATCAAATACAAGAACAAAGTTAAACATTCCTCAAGATACATATTAGAATTTTCTTAATTAAATTAGTAAGATAATAAGTTATCCAACGACGACTTTCGAGGTTACTACTAACCATCTTTTCATGTCGTGTTATATAGATATACAGTGTGTTTACTAAGTTTAGCAGCTCATTTGTATTTTGCAAATAGTTGCCTAAAGACTAATTATCAACTCGCATACTATATGTTACTCTATCAGTATTCCAGTGATGATCTTGAATTTCGTCTTGGTGGTGTACATTACGCTTTACAGGCAGCTAGCTTTATTTTTTTTAAATAGTACTTTTAGAATGTTGCTGAAAAAGTAAAATGCTCTATTAGAGATATACAGAATTATTTAAAATGCTAGCAACATGTGAGTATTTGTCAATTATTTATTATTTATGATGATTTATACTTAAATTCAAACAAAGATGTTGCTTAACTCCACGAAAAGTAATGACATCTCTCAATCTACAGAATTTTATTAAAACATAACCTTAAAACAGTACAATAAATGTTATTTCTAATAACTTATGGTCATTCGGTCAAACATCGAAGATAACATATCATTTTGCTAACTAAGTTACTAAATAAAACATAAAAATTGATATAATAATAAACTATTAAATTCACTTAATTTTAAGCCATTTAAATAAGACAGATGTTATTTTTATTTCCTATTAAAATGAATGGACATTTAAAGCAAAAAATCTAGTTGTATTTGAAGTTGATCATTAATACACCGTGTTTTGGCACCTCATAAATTGAAATCTTCATACAATACTTACGTATTCACACAGTTTTATTAATTAATTAATTAATGTAGCTATATGGTGAAATAATTCTTTTTAATTAATTATTTTATTATATTATTGATAACATTAAATTTTACATTTTGCTTTTAGCCATATGTTGTATTATTTTCGACCAACTCAAACAAATATTCTATTATATAACAAAATTATTTTATTTGATATTTGTTATATATAAAGCGCAATAAAATTTATTTTATAAATCCAGCAAGAATATAAATTGCTTTTTAAACGCACATTTATTAATTGTTTGCTAGTTGAGTGGGCGTTTATACTGACATATTGTTTAATAACAAATATATTTTTATTATTGTTTATATATCTATAATACTGTATATAAGAATTTCTATTTAAAATAACATAAAATTTTTTATTCATAACAAGAATAATATTTATTTTCTTTAAATATTTTATGAGATTGAGGCGTATTGTTGTTTTTCCAGCATACAAAAATAATTTGACTCAATTTATATGCATTTATAATTAATACATCATTATAATTGCATGAATGTTGTTCTTTCGAACGTTCTCACAACGATGATGGCAGCAATTTTCTTATTAATATTTCAGCAAATCAAGTATAAGTGTGTCCTTGTAAATAATTTGCAGCATTATTATCGTAAAACGTATTTATAACTTTAATAAAAGTAAATTTAACACAAAAAATGGAAATTATGTAAATATATGTTTAATATTCTCAAGAATAAAAAAGAAAATTGCATTTTAGGCGCTGTAATACAACAGATTATGTCGCTATATATAAGGGAACCACAAATACAGGTCCTTTATTAGAGACTCTTTGTGGAAATCTAAGGAAGAAACTCGAATTTACAGGCTCTAATCTTTTAATAGAATTTAGGTAAGCAGGTTAATATCAAACACACAAGCACAAACACAAACACAAACACACACACACACACTCCGAATCGTAGTAATCGTACACAATCCGTATTTTTATTATAGATCAGGTCCCCAACAGCCACCATTTGAATATAATGGTTTCGTTGCGAATCTGGAATTTTGTGAACGGCGAACAACTATAGAACCACCATCTACACTTCCTCCGCCAGTTATAACGCACGAAAAAATATCCACAAACCTCATAAGTGAGTACGAGAGTGTATTGTGTGTGTATTTTTATAGTGCATATGTGTATTGTTAAATATTTATTAGAAGGTCACTGTAGAATGTTAAAAAAGACATTTAAGATGGCTCGCATTTATATTTTATAAGGTTTTCTGAAGTAAAACAGCTAAAAGAGCTAAAACAGTAGGAGAAGATCGTATAAAATAATAATGCGGATGGCGGCGGATATAAACTAAATTAAAATTAATACTATCTGATATTGCTTTTTTAGTCAACGAATCAACAACGTCTTCTACAAATTTCTCAGGATGTGATATATTAATATCCGGAAATAACACAAGGTCTGGACATTTTGATACAAGAGAGTATGATTGGTATCCAATATGTCGAATAACGTTTCGTGGACGATCAACAGACGTTGTACACATTTCGTTTTTTAATTTCCGTTTGAGGTAGGTGGTTTTTTTCTCTCTACTTTTTTTTGTTACTGTTACTGTGAGGATACAATGAAAAGAAAATTGAAACGATAAACGCGTGAATTTCATTTACAGAACACCTTCATGTAAAACAGTTGTTGAGGTATTTGATGGTGCCTTGGAAATAAGAAAAAATATCCTAGAAAAATTATGCAGCCCGCAAATTAAACAAGCTCGAGATCCCGATGACTTAGATACGAAAAAACTTTTATCTTCGAAGAATGAAATGGTTATATTTTTTCAACGGCCTGCTCCGCCTTTAGCTACTAATGAAGCGGAATTTCTTGCAGGACGATTTTACTTTCATGACGGTATATATTTATTGCGCATTGCGTTTACATTTTTATTACATAAAGTAAAAATCTAATCGTAAAAGTTGCCATAGAACTTAATTGCTTGTGTATGTATATGTATGTCTATTGATTTTCTTTCAATTTGTTTGTGAAAGAGAAACTACTTTAATCTATTAAAGTACTAGAGTTTGTTTCAATTGGTTTGATTTGGATTATTGGTGTTTTAGAACAAATAAGTGGAACTGTACAGCCATCTGGTATGTGTGATGTCATTTTCAAAGGTAACACAAGTCCATTAGCTGGAATGATAGATAATCCAAGTTCCCAACATCTTTATTGGAATATGGAAGGCCCATTATTATGCACACAGAAATTTATTCCAGCTGCCAATCAAAGCATAACTATTAAAGTTCAAAACTTGGAACATCTCTCAAAAGAACCGGCATGTATTACGCAATGTGGTGATAATGGTTGTAGATGTGTTTCAAGTAGTTCGCAAGATAAGATTGATCATGTCATGATAATCAATGAGGAAACGTTGAGGATTGCTTGTTTATGTGGCGCACAACAGGAATGGTTGCCTGTTAGCGTAAGGTCGTGGGGTGCGCTCACTTTAGTTTACTCTGTTGCTCATTATACGTGGAAGAAAAAAGGTTTCGGACTCACAGCGTCCTACGCTTTTACAACAGATACAATTTGCGGCGAACAAGTCTTTACATTGCATACTGGTATGTGAAAATAAATTAGTTAACTTTTATAACTTATGTTTTACAAAACTTTTCTTTTCCAGGTGAAATTGTGTTAAAAAATTTAACAGCTCCAGACAATTTAAATCATTTTTACGAGCAAGGCTGCACTTGGACTTTGCATTCAAACGTGGAACGACAACTGGAACTAGACATAAACTCTCAACAGAATCGTAAATTACATGAAAAAATACAACTTGGATTATTACGTAATAATCGCATCTGTTATAGGGCCTTGTACGGCATGGAACATCAGCATTCATGAGTATTCCGCTAATTCCAATTATAAACATTTAGGTGAAGTTTTACACACTTTTTGCTCAAGAGATAAACATAAAGTATATGTATTAGCATGGAGAGTTTCTACAGTTATAGTTAGGTAAATAACTTCTTTCTTAAATTAAGATTTTCAAGATCAATACGAGTGTACATTAAATTTAATAACTTTTCCCAACTCTACTTTATGCTTGATTTGTGAATGTGTTTATGCACTTGGATACTATCTTCTTTGGTCCAATTTTCTAAATACTTGACAATTTAAACTGTTATTGATTCAAAACCCATCTCAATAATTAATTTCGATAAATGTGCAAAGAAACTCAATTTATTCTCTTTCTCTTCTTTTTTAGGCTACGAACATTAAGTAGAACTCTTCCCCAATTTAGTGTGAAATGGAGGTCTGTAGTTCGTCCTAGACATCCTCCGACGCCTGCACCAAACTCAAAGTCATCCCAACAACCTATTCTAAATGCGTCATTATATATAATAGTATTTTTACTAATTATACAACTTAGACTATACAAAATAAGTGTTTCAGTCAGCTGAACATTTTCAACGATATTGATATAAACAACGATTTGTTTTGATTTTTTCTAAGAAAAATCAATAGTATTAAACGGATATTGAATATACATTAGTTACAAGCAACAAGCAACAAACAACCAACCAACCAACCAACCAACCAACCATGTGTTAATACAATTAATTAATAATTAATGATGAAACACTACACTGTCCAAAAAAATGACTATTTTACCATTAGAATTTTTGTAAATATTGTAATAATGCAGTGATCACCATATTTTTTTAAACACCTGCTCAAATATTTATAAATATGGCGATTCATATACGATTATTAATAATATTAGGCCAAATGTAGAAAAACTCTAACTCATTAGTATAGGGTAAGAGTTTTACTTATAGCCTAGTCCTAAATTTGAAAAAAAAGGACCTTAATCTTGCTAGTCATCTATCTGTGATAATATAATTCAGTAAATAACTTGGTTTTAATGAATTGGTAAAGATTTCCTAAACGTTTTGGACTTTAAAGTAAATCTGCAGCGTAAAATAAATGATTAGCATACACAGTTGTTACATGTTAAATTTCAACAAAGAGAAAAATGTTAGCCAATTATTGATAAATGTCTAACTACATAATCTGGTAATGTAATAAAAATATAAATTTTTATATGTTAACTGTTTATATTAAAATTAAAAACTACATGTGTACCGAGTCAATAAAGTATTGCAGCTTTAACATATCTTTTAGTGCCATTTATTATCATTATTATTATTATAAATATTATTCATGTAATATTATTACTATTATTATGCTTATGCTGTTAGTTGTTTAATATTGCTGTTAACCCCACATGCACACATTTTTATTATACGTTTCATTACAACCAAGTTTGATTTTTAAAAAAAGATAAATAAATTATGCCAAATGAATACATCTTTACAATATGTAGGGTATTTACTGGAATGTCACTTTTTGGTAGATAATTAAATAAACAAAGTGATTTTATAGAATTTGCTGTGCATTAAAAAGACATATGTAAGAGTAAATGTTTTATGACTGTTGGATTAGATAACAGCAATAATTTATAAAAAAAATGAAAATGAATATAGTTCCCAAAAAAAAGAATGTAGAAAATGCAAGTTTAACAATGTTATTAATTGTAATTGTTATTCATTTCATTTCATTTAATATAATCATTGTAAATACCCACAATTTGCTTGATTTGTAAATAAGGCTAAAATTGTTTATTACATTATAATTTTTATAAGTTTTATAACACATAACAAGCTTTATACATTAACGACATATTGTAAAAAGTATCATGTAATTTAGTTGCATTTGAATTATAATGTTTAATGTTTATTTATCAATAAAATTTCTTTGAAACCTTTAGACCACCTCTATCTTATTAAATCAGTCAAACTACATTCAACATTAGTATCACATATTTATGCCAAAACGGGCTCTTCTACAATATATGTAATGTAGGATATATTGCAGACAACATCAACAAATGCAATATAGAATTCAAGATATGAAGTAAAACAAATTCTATATCTATTTGTAACGAAAAATGTTTGTAATGTACCATATGTTACATAATGTAGCCAAATCCATTATTGAAACACATTGAAAATATGACTTTTACATAGAATTTTCAAAAAACAAAAAGCAAAAAAGTGAAAAAGTAAAAGACGACGATAAAAACGTTCCTCTATTAAAAACATTATTTCTCATAAAGGCAAGAGAGTTTTTATTAAATAAATTATATATTTACAATAATATTATTACATTCTACTTCATACCATTTGTC
>JARJDW010014951.1:0-12847 GCA_030264715.1 Adinopsis sp. GC000173 | reverse complement strand
GCTTCATCTCCATAGTTAGACTTAATTAATTAACCATTGAGTCCAAAATTGATAAATCTTCCTGATTGCTCTTGACTCATCTTCTATTTGACAACAAATGATGAGAAAATGACAGTCCAGATTTTATTCGCATTGCTCTTTAGCGCCATCTTTGTGATAATAGCCAAACTAAGGTTTAGCGTGGACATAAACTAAATTATTTTTACTTTTAAATATAGTCTATTGAATAAATGTGGCAGTATTTACATCATTTATTCCAACTACTTTTATGATTCCATCTAAAAATTCTATATTTAAAATATAAAAATATTTCCATTTAAGTTCAACAAAAGAATAATCGTTACATCATTATATAATAACATTTATTTTGGGGAAGAATTGACATAAATCTATTCATGTTTGTATTGAAAATGCAAAAATTTTAATTAACATTAAATCATTGTTTTCCAATAACATGTATATAAAAATTGGGAGTATCAATCTCATTCAATTCTTTAAAATCGCCATAGATTTTATGCTCACTGGAATTTTGAAATACTTCATCTAACATCTGCTTAAATACTTGAATGCGATGTGGATAGTAACATAATCGAAATTCGCTGCAAATGAATTAATATTAATGATTAATTTAACATATTATCAATAACAATTACTTTTTGGTTTCTGATTCAATGCCAGGCATAACTGTATCGATGCAGTAATCCATCATAACCATTGCGGCTTTCCCCGATACGTATAGCACAGATGTTTTAATATCAGTGGGATGGGAACTCTGTAAATAATGGTTTAAATATGCATAGCAAAAAATTAATTAAATGTAAATATATATACATTGTAATAAATGCATTTGGAAGGTGTATGTCCGGAATCCACAATGTGATCGTAATTTCGGTGATCGATCAATAACAATCCGCCTGGTTTAACGCATTTCTCAAAATTTCTAATAGCCTGCCTAGAATAACATAAAACATTTTGTTATGCAGTGAAGCAATTCATTGACGACATTGACCTCAACACTGATAAACTCTTTTTCTTATTACTTCATAAATTGATATAGTTTATCATACGTACTTTTGCTCTCTCTGATCTCCGTAATTATCAATCATGTGGGCAAAAGAATTTCCCAAGCAGATGACAGCATCGAAACCGCCACCAACAATGTCTCCAATGTCCTCGTACAAAGTTAACCAATTGGCTTCCTCAATAACTATAAAATTAGAAATAAACAAGTAATTAATCAATCACATTCTATCAACTAATCTAGCACACATACTCCATCTATCAAATTCGGGCTCCTTTCTACGATTCCAGCGCTCTTTGAGCGCATATTTTAACATTTTATCGGAGGCATCAACCGAAACGACTTCAAAGCCTTCCTCAACCAACATAATCGAGTCTACGCTAAAAATATAGTTTCAATTTGGCAAACTTTCTCTTTTTTCGATAAATCTAGCTGGTATACCCAGTGCCGCAAGCAACGTCCAATATCCGACGGCATCCTCGATTCCTCAACAATCCAATCAAAAAATTCTTGTAGTTTTCGGTGCGCGATTTCTTGTCACCGATGAAGATTTCCCATACTTTAGCTGCTTTTCCATCCGCGTATTGGTCCTTAACACCTTCCAATGACAAACCTAGCGATTTCGTTCTAATAATATCCTCACCCATTGTGTACAAAACTATAAATAAATGAAAAAAGTTTGAATAGAAATGGTGATTAGTTCGTTCAGTAATACTTACGTGTACTGCTAGCTGTCAGTAAGGAACAGTTACAATGTTAAATTTTCTATGCCAGTTTATTATTTATAAATGTAATAAAAATATAATTTAGTGGGGATTATGATAAAGATATTCTTTCTACTATTTTTCTACAGAACTTTCTATTTTGAACACATTTACTTATCAGTTTTTCATATAGAATGCACGACCATGTAATTAGTCATATTTTTATGCAATTATTGTAATTTGATATTTAGTTTTATTTATGCATTTATATGTAATTCACTTTTGAAATTCACTTTTGAAAATACTGTGACTGCTCTGTTTACATCAAAAAACAAAAAATATCATATGATAATTTTGATGAATTATATAATTAAATAATCCATGATAAGGAATGCACAACTTTTATCGCTCATTTACAATATGTTCAATTATATCAAACCAAATAGAATTTTGGTAATAAATAACTATAAAAAAAACTATTTACTGCATGGATGTTAATGTGGAATTACATAGGACGATTTTCAAGGTGAATTGAATGTTGAGCGAATTAAAAGTATAAATTATTATTTTCATTAAATATTAATATTTATTTAGTAATCAATTTCTCTTATCTTACAGATAATTAAAACTGATAACTTTAAACTAAATATCTAATAGAAATATTCACAAATAAAAATTCGAAAAATTATGAGAATGTTTAAATAGATAAGAGGGAATCACAGAATAATATACAATAACAGAAAAATATTTTGAGGAATTTTGCAAACCAAATCATCAACTCAATATATTCCACGTAAACATTACGCTTAAATGAAGATAATAAAACAAAAATATTTCGCAACGTTTTATTTAAAATCTGAATGCTAAATAAAGTTGCTCAATTTGGCGTTTCTTGTGATAACAAACATATTACGTTAAAAATGAATTGGTTTATGTAATTTAAATAATTAAACATCCCATCTGCATTTAATTATATGAAAGGTTTGAAATGAGTAAATACTAACCATATTAGAAACAAAATCTGAATTATGTTTTATTATAGTCTAATTAGTGAAATAAAATACATTGTAAAAAATACATTGAAGGAGTATTATGGTTGTTTAAGGTAACTGCTTTACATGCAAATACAGACAGACTAGTTTTCACTTTATAATATGTATACACCATAAAAAGAATCGCTGTTTTTGTTTTCTTTAATGTACACAAGTAGACAAAATGTTTTAATAATTATTCTCTTACTATGTACACCTTCTAAACTTGTTTGAAATGTGGCACATTATGGTGACGCATTAATTCTGATCCTGCTATACAACTAACGAAATTTAAATAACTGAAAACTATCTGAAATTCATCAAGATCAGAATTAGACTAGAAGGTCACCAACAATTTGCAAATGAAAAATCACAATGTTATTAAAATAAAATTCTCGCGATAATCGTTCACTGATTTAAAATAATATCACGCTAGTTCAGAGTCAACATGAGTCCTTCGCTTCGAGTCCGTTCGCTGAACTCCATGATCTGGTGTCGATTTTAATATATCAGGTTGAGATTGATTAGCGATTGTTTGACTGATAATTGATTGATTTACCATTGATTGATTAACAGATACCATTGTGCCTCTACTTAAGGTACCCAATAACGGTGTGCCTGGATTAGTAATTAATAAATTCATATAATCAGCTATTAAAAGTGTTAGTTCTAAGATTTTAGGTTTGCTTAGTGAGAATATTAACTTTTGCGATTGTTGTTGATCGTTTTGCGTCACAACCAACATGAAATCCTCTTGACAACCGCCAAACGTCAATACGTTGGTGTAGGGATATCGTACGCGTTGTTGCATCGTTGCTAGATCCAAAACTGTTATTGCATCTTCGTTTACAGCTAACCAACTCATTGGCGATTCATGTTGCCTTAATCTAGCCTAAAATCCAACATGGTTATTAATAATAAATTCATCATCATTAAGTAACACGTTTAAAAATAGTAATTTATTGATCGAACACTACTCAACGTATTAAAATATTTACCAAGTTTATAATTATTAATTGATGAGTGTATTAAGGAAGTTTGAACATGTTTATAAATTAATTTACCTGGAAAAGGGTTGCTCCAAAATAGGGCCATTTCCTGCTGCACGTTAAATAAATTCTAACGCAATCCAGCGGTGTTCTTCCCTTCAATCCTCTCCATTTATCTAATAATTTGCCTTGCAATTCACTCAAACCCTCTTGTGATAATTGATCTCTATATCGATAGGGATAAAATTTGTCTATTGCACTTAACGTTTGATTTGAATGAGCAGTTAGAATATTATGAACGTTATTTAAGGCATTTAAGGTATGTGATGTTTGCACGGTGTGATTTTGCCCATTCAATGTACTAGAATTCTGCAACGTTTTATTTGAGGTACTTTGAGCACTTAATGTTGCATTTGCGCTTTGAACTAATTTCGCATTCAATGCATTTGTAGCGTTTGAGTTTTTGTGCGAATTTAATACGTTTAAGGAACAATCGCCCATATCTAATTGTGCCATTAGTGCAGCCAATTCCAGCGCCAATTCGCGACTTAATGGAAATCGTCCACCAACAATTTGCTTATTCACTTGATAGCACAGCAGCAATCTCTCCTTGTCAGTCTCCAATCGTGCACTATTTTTCCACCACAATCTACTTTTATAGGTTAGACGTATTACACGGCTGTTCTCAAACTTGCCCAAACCCTTTTCACGCAAAGCAATTTCCCATTTTGATATTAAATCACATAACTTTGCGTTTGGATCTAAGGTATGCTCGAGATCTTTTTCAATAGGATCGTCGCTAAATAATGCAAAACCATTCGTCACCCTACAACCAATTTCATTTGCAAAACTATCTTGGAACTCCTTTATTGTGGTAGATCCGTCAAAACTTGATATATGATAGGTTCCATTGAGCAGATGCACCGGCATTGAATGCGGCAAAGAGTGATGTTGAGGATTTTTTAATAAAATACTTAAAACCTCCATACGGGATGGCTTTAATTCACGACCGCCTAAAAATAAAATATTAATAGAATTTTATTAAAAACCATATATCAACACAAATACCCATTAGAATTGTTCGTTCGAGGGCGCGTTCGCAATATGCTGCGTATTTTCCACACTCCGTTCTATTATCAGCATTCCTTTGTAAATGTAATTTTAAAAACCATAATAATCTAGAGGATTTTGGTACAAATAAACTAACAGCGAGAGCTAAAAGCTGCCATCCTTGTAGTAATGTGTATGCTGGAGGACCTTTATGATCTTTGTGCTCTTTATAAGATTCCTTATGTTCTTTGTACTTTTCTTCTTGGACAGCCTGAATATTAGAAGATGCAATTTGTTGATCAGATGTACTATTAATACTTGGAGTTGTCTCGCAAGTGAACAAACTCTGCGTAGCGCAAAGAAGCAGTTGCTGAAAAGAATTTTGGTGTTTCTTATAAAACCTAGTCTTTGTAAACGTTAATAAATGAAACTATATCCCATAATGAGCATGATGAAGCTATTGTGTGATGATAAAGGTGCCTTTGCCAGTAAGATAATTGAACATTACTGTATATATTCACTTTATAAAGAATTCGTATTGGTGACGATTTCAGATTTCAGAACCAAGTTTGTAAAGTTTAACGGAACATAAAATACAATCATAGCAACTATTCTAGTCTCTATAAAAAGAAACATTCAGAAATAAATAAAAAAAGAAATATAAGAAAACACCAACATTCTTACCAAATTATTGCCACTTATAAACTATATAGACAGTATTCTTTCCTATGATTCATTAATTACAAGTATGTGATCGATTGAAAGTTGAATTTATTTACAATTACAGCCTATTTATACTTTCACGATCAGCAACTCACATACTCATTATTAAAACACTAGCTTTTTGCAGTATGCATGCAATGAAATTATAATGACAAAAGCATTTATGTTATGCGCATTAAAATGAAAAAGTGCATGAAATGCGAGCAATTGCTTCTTAAAAACTAAACAAAATTTGATACACTCAAACTAAAATTAACTAGTACTAGTACTAATTTTAGTTTGAACTCGTTAAATAAAATTAGGATTATAAAAAATAAATATAAAAAGCACACTTACACCTTTCTTAAGCAATTTTTGTGTGGATACCTGTACGCCGAGTTTGGGCAGCGGGGAGCTTTTACTTGTTTGCTTAATTAGTGCACAAATTAATTCCGCCTGCAGTTCGGGCATATCTAAACACTGCTGTAGGGCGTTTTGAGCAAGCACAACATGATAATCAATTCCTGCTTGATCGACCGCCGCTGACATAAATAATTGCAAGCATTTAAACAGTTTTATTGCTTCAGCCTGTAAAAAGTAAATAAATTATTTGATGTGCCTTTAACCAAGATTGATTAAATGTACGCGCACCTGTAATACTTCAGATGTGAGCGTTGTTAATGGAAAGTATGATGGTTTATTACAAGGCACATGAAGTAAAACAGGATGTCTCCAAAGAACACAATTTGGATCGCCATCAACTTCCATTAGTTTATGTATTAATTGTTCGTATTGTGTTCCGGTGCTGGGCCCGCCTCCGCTTGCCACTGTCAAATGATACAGCCAGGAGTCTTTTTCTTGTTTGCCAGGACAAAGAAGATACGTCGGACCTTGATTCGTTGGAAATATTCCAATTGTTAAATCGGGTTGTTCGGAGTCTTTTTCTTCCGAATCGGAGTCGGACAAATGTTCGACCTCTTCGACTCGCGCGTCTCTCATATTAATTTGACCAGCAGGCGTCTGAAATTTATCGAGTAGTGAACATAAATTCAACACACCACTATCAATAGTAAATTACTGTATCCGTGGGCTGCTTGAAATATAAGAACATTTTTCCAATAAGGACGCACCAACATTTCTTAGCGTGTCCATTTTTAACTTTGGTTAGCCAACCTTGAGCGGATGGTTTATTTTCCTCCTTACTTAATAATAATTTAGTTGCATTTCTTCGTTGCACGTTTTGAAGAATTCGTACCTATATTATAATAAAAGAAAGCTTCATAAGTGGAAATATCGACGATAGAATTGATCAAATTTACCCAATCTTCCATGGCGGTAATAGAATCAGCAGTTAAATAATACGTTTTCTTTCCGGTGTCTATTTCAAAGGTATTTGAACCTTCAGCTCTTGTAATTTTACATATATCATCTAATAAAATTTGTCCTTGGGGTTTTCTATTAATATCACTCTGACTTTTATAATAAGTGAGAACACCATGTTTTAAAACAAACCAGCGCTTTCTCCAAGTCTTCAATTTTCCGCCTACGAAAATGCATGCGATAAAAAGAGCGAATAAAAACTTACAAGTCATGAAAATCACCAACCTAGTTTCGCTAACGATCCGCTCTTTTCAAGACTCTCCGATCGTTTCGGACTATCTAAATAGGAAGCTCGCACTAATAACGACGATTCTAGGCTGGTCGTGTCGCAACTTAATGCATCTGGTGGCACTGCATAATCATCCGACATTCCGGACTCGAACGACGTATCTGAAACGCCTGTTTGTGTTAACAAACAGATGATGGCGTGTGATTAATGTGTAAAAAATGCGCTCAACGAAACTTGATAAAACAAATGAAAAAAGCTTGATTGTGTTAATGGTTTTAATGTGCGCTTTACTAACCTCTGGTTTTACTTTTGCTTGGCGAACCGCTGCTGCTCGATGCTGTTCGCTTGCCTGGACTCGAACCGGTCGTTTCGCCCGAACTTCGACTGTGAGTGTTTGTCCCATCAACCGTCTGAAATGATAAAGGAAGAAAAAAGAAAATATAAATTGATTGATAATACATGTGTATGGATGTGTGCAACTTACGGTGACATTGTTGCCTTCGCCGTCGCTCGAATCGTCAGATGAATCACCTGTGAATGGCATAGATCTAATCTGGCTGGCTCGTCCCTTAACAGTAGCATAAACGGGCACGGAAATATCTTGATAACCAGCTTGCTCGGGGCCCATATCACTTGGCGTTGTTCCAGTTAACGTTAATCCATCAGCAGCCACTTGATATATTCTATCCTCCCAGCTTGGGAACCTGTGAAGTGGAGGTGTTGGTGCTCGCGGCCATGGAACTTTTTCCCTGCTCGGCGTATAAATTTCAGCATAATCGTGCGCTAAATCAGAGTCAGAAGCGCTGCTCGGCACACGTCCGAGACTTAAATTATCAACAGCTGCTTGCAGATCCTCAGCAAGTGGATCCATTGTTGGATTGCTTTGGATGAAATTGACGCTTGTAACTAAATTGCTTGGTATTAATGGTTGATGTGCGGGCTCAATGTTTGCCGAAATGCAAACGGACTGATGTCTTCGATGTCTGCTTGTATTGGGCGATGAGTTTGGAGGTCCTTTCGGTTCTGGTGAGCAACTTTCAGATCGTCTTCTATCTGCCAGAGCTAAATGATTCCTCAACAATTCCAATTGTTGATTGCACTTGATATTCTGTTCACGGAGCGTTTGATTTTGCTGCTCGAGCTCTTTCAATTTGTTAGTAACCCATTCTTTGATTCTGGCAGCTTTTGCTTCCACTTGCCGAGCGTCTTGAAGGCGTAGTTGACGCTGCTCTTCAACTTCACCCTCAAGCCGAGTTATTTGAGTTGTGTTTGTGTCACTTTGTTGCGACCATGCTAACTTCTGTTCCATTATTCGTACCTAAATAAATCACATTTATAGAGCGTTAGTGCATTGTTATTTCCACTAAATTATTTATAATAACATTTAACTATAAGTGTTATTACCTAGCCGAGCCATTTTGTCTAATGTTCTTGCAGCGTGCAATGGCAATAAACTTAATGCAAGATAAATCTTTTGTTTAAGAGAGTTTGCGGAGTAGTATTGCAACACAAACCGTAACACAGTTAGATAAGTACTGTCTATGCTCTCAATGCGAGTGTATGTGCTATAATTGGCGCCGCAGCGTCGCGACGCTGTCAGTAAACTTCCCCAACAAGGGTGCTTGCCCCCTTGCCCACAGATATTGGCACTTGGCCAAGCACCCTATAATAATAGCATAAACTCTTCCTATTACAAAGACAACATACAAATCTACTAGAATCACTTAATTCCACAATATTGTAAATACCAGCATTCAACAAAGGATTATATATAAACAAGACACCAGGTGTTGTCGGTTAACACTCGAATAAATTACACCACACAAGCACTCGTGCGCGTACTTCAACGTACTGCAATGCAAAATAGTTGCGAACGCATTAACGAGTTCCAACTAAAAATCGTCGTCGTCTCTAGCTGGAAATGATTGCGTTGCGTTGTGCATGATGACTCATTTAATTTTAACCCAAATATGTGAGGGGAAAAGACCCTCAAGAGATATATGCAACGACCCTAATACATATGGTATTGTGTTACACTTTTTTTAAATCCTTGGCAACAACGCCACACAAAGAGTTTAAAGCATTTTGCTCCTCGTAAAATAAGGGGGAATTTTAATCATCGATAGGTCGGGTAGAAAAACGTAAACTCAATACACACAACGTGTTTACTTGCCCAATTAGATTTCAAAAAACTAATTGGAAATTTATGTGGACCCTATCTTACGCTCATGACTCGATTGCGAATGCATAAAAATATTATATACAGTACAAACTCTTCAAACTTTTAATGCTTAAAAATATTATTAAAAAAGTTTCAATTTTCTTCCGCCGCCAACCCCGTCTTGAACTTTTATGAAATTTAAATTTTAAATAAATACATATACTGGCGTCGCAGCTTCGCAATATTCAAATATTTCTTAATTTTCCTCGACGTTTTCATTAATTCAAAATTAACTTAGTAATTTTTTTAATGCCCGTTTAACTTTTAGATAATTTACAAGAAGTTTAATGGGAGCGCATGCAGAAAATGAAATTATGTGCACTTTAAAATACTCAACAGCATTTTTTATTCATAACAAGGACATCTCGAGTATAATAAATTTACAAGTTGACAAGAAACTTTCAGACAACACAACGTGCCTAAATGAAAAAAGCAGCCCGATTAATTATTAACGCTGAAAGTTTACAAGGGAAGGAATTTGTTACAATTATCTACATAAATTCAGCGCTTATGCTGCACAATGTACAATATATAGGGAAAAGAGAAAAGTGGCTTTTCATTATTACAACAAAACTTTATCTAATTGAATTTGTTTTGAGTATTTGCCCAATTAAAATGGAAATACGTAATTGTAATTTTCGTAAATTTAGTGCACCACTAATTCCAACCGAATGCATTTCGACTAATTAGATAAGTTTGCCATACAATACATAATCTTAATATTGCCGTTTGTAACTTTTCCAATTACAACCTGTTTGACTATTTCGAACATGTGTTTTCCCTCTTATATACAACAAATTGATTGTTTAATAATGCAACGCGGCAAGCAACGACACGGCAACATAATAAATGAGAAAATTCATTTTTGAGAGTAAATAATATATCAGTCAATAAGTTATCTAATATAGCGAAATTACATTTCCAAATGATCCCTGTATTTTTTTTATTATTTTCATTTCATTTCGTCGTAAAATTTTGTAATAAATTTCAAATGTAGCACGTACTCAATTCTGGCCATAAAATTCTAATAAGAAAAAAATAATCTACTCGCTAGTTCGTTTCTTCTTTTTTATTATTATTATAATATGTTAGCTGATAGAGAAATCTGTTCGGATCGTGGCTTCATAAAATAAATACTACTACAACACTACTACTATCTATCTACAAATTGAAAAATAGCAAACAGCAACTTGTTAATGAAATGAGAAAGAAGCGAAGGAAAGAACGTTTGCATTAAACTCTAAAGCGTTACCACTTACATTTTACTATGAAAATGTCGCACAAACAAATGATAAAATGCCGCACACACAAACAAAACAACAAAACGAAAAATTTTAAAGAAAAAGCTTGCTGGATTTTCTGTTTTTCTGTCAGCTGCAAGACGCCATGACCAAACGAAACAACACACGAGCGCCAGCGTCGCGACGAAAAATAATCAATAACAGACGATAGCGAAAGTGAGACGCGTTGCATAGCAACCATGCAACCCTACATCCCTTTAACGCAACTTGTAATGTTGCTAGCAATTAATACGCTGCTTAAATTATTGCTCATCGACGTGCGAGATATTATTAACAAATGAATGAATAATTAGATCTAATAGTACTTACTTTATCCTCAGCCTTTTCGGCGCGTCCTTCCGCCTCCAAAACTCGTTGTTCGAGCTCGGAGAGCTGCAACAAACATAAACAATTAATTAATAAGGTAAACAAATTGTAAATGAAACATTTCAAATTTGTTTTTAAGAGAACGAAAAAGTTTTATTAATAAAGTTAACTGTAATATTGCTGCAAACGCCATCTGCTTCAATGCCGCGCGCGCTCTGCTATACACTTATTCCACTAGATGTCCTTTACTGCTTTTTCAGTGAAACTTTGCATTTTATTAAAAACCAACACGATTGCAATATACTAAATTAGATGCAAAGCTCAACATTGTAATATTGAAATGGAATATGTGCATGCAGTTTGAATTTAATTTAATATTTGAATGCCTTCCAGCGTTCCAGTACACAAACACACACACACACACACACACACATACACACAAAAATTATTTTTATATAATCAGAGAAAATTCAATTTTTGCATCCGCTGTTGAATTATTAATTTCGAACTCTTATTGTATGCAAAAATTTCTAAACTTTTTTTTCCTTCTTCTTTCATTATTATTTTTATTGTTGAATGGTACCGGGCGCGTTCATTGAATAGCAATGTGTAGTAGTTGCATAAATAATTTTCCTCGTGCATTCCTACGCCGTTATATATACATATATATATATTTTTTTTTCTGTAATGTGGCGAAGGAAAGCGGATGAAAGCAGTGATAAATTATCTTGTATTTAACCCCAAAACAACAATTGCATAATTCATAACTGAGAAGTTTTAATTTTTGTGCTTCGTCTTCGTGTGTATGTGTTTGTGTCTGTGTTGGTGTGTGCGAAGAGCAGAACACAGCACAATAAAACAACTATTCCGTGGAAAGTTTTTCAAGTGTAATTTTTGCAGATGTTTCTCGCCGCATTCACACAAACACACAAACAGACAAAAAACGATGATTTAATATTTATGCGAATAATGTAAAGCGCGCATTTCGCAACAACTTTAATACCATTTTAATTCAACCAAACTCTCAATACACATCCGAAGAAAGAAGAAGAATAATGTGTAGCAAAGCGAGATGATTTACGTTGTGTTGTTTTCATATTCGTGAATGGGGTGTGAATGATTATTCAAGTGATGCTATGACATGTGTATGTATACACAAATATTATTTAGTAATGTGAATCAATATCGCTGTTGATGCATATATGGATGACTAGTATAGGTATACATATATGTTAGATTGCATACGGTTGAAAGAGAATAAGAAAATTAAAAGCGTGAATTTTATTTATAAGCCTGTCATCTGTGAAAGACGAACGACTTGCGGCACCAGGCAGGCTGTACGTTATTTTTGAGCCGAAAGACGAGGAGCGAAAAAGGAACGTTTTCTGCATGACGGGTGCGTACGATTTATCCGCAACGGCACCATAAATAACAAACATGCTACACGATTCTGGTGGGATTTGCGTGATATAGAACGTGTCAATTGGTACAAATACTACCCGAAAAACTCATATATGCAATTTTCTGAATGATACATCGATCGGCGAACGGTTTGTTCGATGTATTTGATGTGCATGCACTTGGAAATGCATACGACGTGACAATTTACTATTGCGAAACGGCAGCCTCATTTATCATATTTTTCTATGAAAATCGTCGTCGACGCTGGCTGACTGGCTGGCTAAGTTGGGCGCGCGCACACGATAACAAAAAAAAAACTTTTCATCGCATGTGAATAATTTTCAGGAATTAATGGGAAAAGTTGGCGTTTTTCTAGGATTTTTGCCGGCGTCGCAAAACGCTTAAAACGTGTGTGCAAGTGCACGCTTTGTTCGGAAAATTTGTTACATACGTAATTTATTACGACAAATTTCACGTCAGCTTATTGACGAATTACTCCAACACATTGTGTG
>JARJDW010014938.1:0-12221 GCA_030264715.1 Adinopsis sp. GC000173 | reverse complement strand
TCATTACTTCCATTTTTCATCAACGTTAATGTTTCATATGTAATTTTACATTTCGATGTAATTTAACATCAAAATACACCTGGATTCCTACAATATATATTTTTGTTTTATAATTATTTTTTGTCTTAATTGCATATTGCAACAACAGCATGTTAAATGTTTTTGATTAGTAATTAATTGTATACCATTGCAATTGCACAAAATTGCAAAACGCTGCAAAAAAATTAAAAGTGAATTATTATTAAAATGGAGCATTAAAATATAATAAATCAAATCGTATTGCGAGTAATAATATCTACTTTTGCTTTATTTCATCATAAACAATCATTAATTATCAATTTGCTGTTCTCTTTTGTATTCTTCATCGCATATAAAACTATTAAAATTATAAGGAAATAATTTAAATCAATTTTACTAATGGGTAATGTTGTGAAAATTCTTTTATTTGCATATGTTGTTTCCACATTCGAAACGTTGTTCTATGTCCTTAATAAGAAGAGTTTTTACAAAATTCTAAACGAAAATTTAGGATTACATCGAAGTTTGCTAATTTAACAATAAATTTTATTTTAAAATTTAATTAAGATTAGAATTCATTATTACCTGATCGAAAATAACGAAAATCGAAGTAAAATCTCATCCAAAATTTATGTAATGTTTAAGAATATCGTAGTGATACTAAATATTTGTTTATACTATAAATAATCCAATTTCTTATTAATGAACGTTTCTTACAATTTCCTAATAAGTAAAAGTTATTTACAAATGAAAATAGATTTGATCAATTGAATGGATGGATATTTATATGGAATTGAGTTATAGGTGAACGTGTGAATTTATGCCACATAAATAATCTATCGATAAATAGCGATCACTCATCGAAATCGTAAAATAATTATTGCAAAATGGGAGAATCAGCACGGCGAACGGCCGTTCCAGCAACCATAAACCATATACAGAAAGTGTACAGTTTCGATGGCACATCGATCAGATAAAGGTCTGTAATTATGCGATGAGCCTGCAGGGCTCATAATAGAAGCGCGCAACAAAGATACGAAGAAAAGAGGAGAGAACCCTTTTCTTCTCCCGACTCGTAAAACATTCGCGCGAAAAATGTTTATTATATAATAATAAATATATTTTTCGGTCCTTGTTGTTGTTGTTGTTGTTGTATGCTTTTTTTGGTTGAAAATGTATATGTGTGTGGATATATAGATATATAAATGAGTAACGTTTAAGAGCGTGTGAACTGTTGTAGGGTTCTATATGGATATGTTTTGATATATGGATGTTGGGTGCAGATGATGCCTTGTGATTTCCATGTCAGTGCGGATAAGATATATGTAAGCGTCTGTCAAGCGCGATCTTGAAAATTATAGTTTGCTGGCGTGCCTTGGGCGAAACTATCTACCGGATAGTTGCATTGTTTTGATAACGATTATAAACCGGAGAATCCGAGAAACTACTCTCGCGCGCAGCTTCCATCATTAATTTCAAATGATTAATATCTGGGATTGCAACGCGTCGAATGGAACGATTTTAACGTTAAATGAATCATTTTTCATAATACATTCACTTCATCATTATTATTAGATGAACGCAGGCAGACACATGTTTTCTTTTCAGCTTTTTGCCATCAAAAATAGCTTTTGCTTCGATATTTTTACACAAAGTACACGTACTTTTACAACATGCTATTGTTTATTAATAACACTTTAATCACTATAAATATCCTACACACATCATTTTTCATATCTTTATTATTATTATTATTATTATGAATAATCCTAATTAAATTTTAAAGTAAAATTTATTCTTAATGTACCAAATTTTCAGCGCAAAAAAATTCTTCCCAAAATGTAAATTTTCAGAATCTTGAGAAGTTACTCAAAACTTATATTTTCTGTTCATGTAATTAAATATATATGGGCAAATCAATTAAATATAAGGACAAAATAAGAGTAGATTTAGGTAACAACTATAATATTGCGCAGGTGTGATAATATTTAAAATAATGATATTGTATTTTAATTGAGCTGAATATGATTAACTCAAAATACAAACTATGATAGTACCTACATATTTTCTTCCTAAATTAATAATAAGGAGTTTTCAATTTATAACTAAAAATTATATATAAGATTTTTTGAATCAGTATTGAAACAAATTACAAAGATTCAAACAATCATAAAACAAGGACATCAGAATGTATCTTTCATAATATCCATATGAGTAATAGATAATGTATCAATCATTTTATAAAACACATGCATTTACGCTATTATTATTATTATTATTCAATCCTGTTTTTGGCAGCAGTCAATAAAACGTATACTGCGTTTAACATTTGTAATAATTATTTGGTGGCGCGTTATATTGCAATACATGTTTTGGCTGCAGTGTGTAAATTTCAACTTGGAAGAAATTTCTCATAATCTGTTTGGTAAAATAAAACGACGACGAGAATGAAACGAAAAAAATAAAAAATAAAAAACTGTACAAGTTGGTTGGTATAAGCAAGGCAATGGGCCAAGTGGAGAGAGCCGCTAGCGCGGGCAGACCATCTGTAATTAAATATCGCCAACCCTGTAATTATGGACAGTAAATTTCTGTATGCGGGGGCCTCGGCTTGATAACGTCTAGTCCCATCTCTCCTCCAAATAAAAAATAACACACACACACACACTTACTCACATACACACACACACACATACAACTACAAGATTAACTGACGTTATAAACATTAGACTGTGCGGTGTCAAGCTTTGATGGTTTTTTCTCTCCTCTCCCAACAACATTGAACGCGCCAACAAAAAAAAAACGATCGTTTACTTTTTATATATATATTAAAATCTCGAATGAAATTAGCAGTTTAATTTTTAAAAGAGCGTGTAAAAAGTTAATTTAATTTACTTGTGAGCCTGGGAAATAATCCGGGAATCAGATCGTCGGATATCAGGAAATACGATTTTTTTCTTGCTGGCTGACACTCACCTGTAACAAATAAAAAATAGATAGATATAAATTAGAGTCTATAATAAATTAATATATACTTAAATAAAAAATGATGTCGGTTAAGTAGATATAGGTATACTACGAGTATAGTAAAGGGCCAATGCGGATGATTTATTTTAATTAAAATTAAATTTAAAAATTTATTTAATAAATTAGTAGAAGCGTGGTAATCAAATAAGCATCATGATTTAATGTAAATTGAAATGTGTGAAATATAAATTTAAATTAATGTACTTGTGCATAATTATTGCAATTTATGCTTTATAGGCTAATCTCTTTTTAATAAAAGTGCTCCAATATTAATATCTATCCATAAATATTTAGCGTTAATAATGACTAGAATGTTAACTGATCAGATTTAGTTTAAAAAAGACAATCGATTTATAAGCGGCCAAGATATGATAGAAGACTTTAACTGAAGTAATCATCAATCGTGTATTCTGAATTGTTGCCAGAAAGACAGACGACAAATAAAGAATGATAATTAAGCATAATGCGATGTTTAAAGTTGTAAATTCGGCAAAAAATAGCAAATTTGTAGTAGCCAATATTATAGAACAATCACCGTATTCGTCAGATATGGCACCAACCGACATTTTTCTTTCTTTTAAACTGAAATTAATACTTTGAAGCACTCGACTTAGGAAAATGGGTTTAAAAAACGTTTTGACGATAGAATTATTCGTTCATGTAAGTATATTATTTAAGAAAGGGTTTACTTTAAAGGCATCATCATCGATTTGAAAGAATCATAAATATTTTATGTTTTATCTAACAATTTCCGATACTTATTTGAATGTTTGTTGATAAGTTTCAGTTGAAAAAGACAATCGATTATTATATAAAGGCAGGCGTTAGAATTTTTTTTTCTCACCACCGGCTGGAAAGAGGAAATTACGAATGCATAGACGCACAAAAAAAGCGTACGAATGAAAATTTGAATATGTAATTGATTTGGAAGTGCAAGTAATATAATAATATAATAGAGAAAAGATACGTCGTATGAATGTGTGTGTGTGTGTGTGTGTGTATAACATACGTACGTAGCATTTATAATGAGCCTAATGATAATAATAACAAGTGCGTGTATTTGTTGCCGGCTCATAATTGGCATTGAAATGCTCTATTATGTAAAATACTCGTATTGTTAATATTTTACATGCATCTTCTTCACATTAAAAACAATATATCGTGATCACAAACAAAGAAATACATTTAAATAAATATACATATTTTATACATGTCGTTTGAATAAAAAACGATATTTCGATGGAGATAAAATGCTATACCTACGAAATTAGAGCGTCAGATTTTCAGCTTTAACGGCTTTAATGTTTCATGTTTGCTTGCTCATAGGCCAGCTAATAAAAACGCACAATTTACAATACAAATATTTCCTAGAAAAGTTGAAGTTATCAATAATTAGCTATGGTATTTCTCGATTACAGATACAGAAACAACATGTTGCAAAGAATAACAAACATTAAATTAAATTGCTCTATAAAATTAAGTATCAAACTATTGTAAGTTTTGAAACTACATATACTAGTTAATAATTAATTGAAAAAGAATGTTTTGTAATTAAATCAAACGCACATGTTATGTATTTATGAGTTATCAACACATATTTGTAAATAGCTATAATTTTGTGTGTGTTATTTTCATGTAACTTTTTCAATTTTTAATCAATCTGCTCATTGTAAAATTTTAATATTCCTATTTTGTTAATAAATTTAAGAGACTGAATATATGGACTAATATTTGTAAACAGATTATCTTCTCTAATTTTCATCATCATTTACACATACTTGTACGTATAATTGTGTGCATGCAAGTTTTTTGTAACTTTTTTCATTTTTTAATCTGTCTGCTCCTTGAATAATATTAATATTCGTCCTTTATTAATTATTTTAAAGTTCAATATTTGTAAATTGATTAACTTCGCTGCTTTTCATCACCTATCACTCCAATATTGTTCGACTATAAGTATCTATGAAATTAGCAATGATTAAAACATTTATTGGCGCAATTAATTCAAAGCAACGAGCTTTAAAAATAAAACAATGTTGTATTAAGTTGTTACGCATAATATTATTACAGTGAGTGGTAAATAATCATGGAAATCGTACAGAAAAATGGGAATGTTGTTGGTTAACGATAAGCATGGAAAAAATGAGCGCGCTTTTGATACTAATCTTTTATATATGGGTATGTATATAAATGTATATATACATATATATACATACAGACGAAAGTAAATTACCCGATAAGTACATTATAAATGATCTGTTCACATGACAAAACAAATAATGTGGTAATACACACCTCGTTATGTAACGCACACATACATACAACACACAAAATTATTTTTTATGTTCAGTGGAAAAAAAAAGCGTTATTATTATGCTGAAATCCATTTCCCCATTGATGTTTATTAATATGTTATAGTTGAGCGTTTTTAAAATGTTGTAATATCACTTTTTTGTATACGTTGTTGGCTTGTTTAGTTAATGTGCATATTTATAAAAAAAACAAACATCATTTTATTGCACACAATAAAAGAGTATCCAAATGGCATTAATTTAGTGGTATATACAATGAATTAACTGTAAGAATATTGCAAATGTAAGGAAGTGATCAATTCTAATTTCAACTTGAAAAAAACTTTAGGTAAGATTCAATTTGTTATGAGTGGTCATGAAATAAATAATTATTAGATGGTATGTTCCTATTTGTAATGTGTATAATAAATGGAAAGTGTAAAACGGGGAAGTATAGCATAAGTTTATTTAATGAATGTGAAGACACTTGCTTCTGATGACAGGAAAAGTCAAAAAGTTTTAAACATACTCAATTTGATCTTGTTATATTATTTGAATAATTGCATTTAAGTTTATTCGTAATTTGTCAACCAGATTATTTAATTTTCTAAAATTGATAAAGTAATCCCAACTAAGATATATAACTAATTTTGTTTTCTCTGTTATCCTATTCTAAATAAACTTGTAGATATATTCCCATTTCCCAGGCAGATCTACTCCGAAAATGTTTTTATGTTTTTCATCTTCAACCAATCTGAATATAAACCTAGAGATTGGGTTTAAGTTTAAAATGTGTGACTTGTACCGGCCAAATTTAGTAGCTTTAAATTCGTAAAGTGCACAGTTAAAAAGTGGCCGAAAAGTATAATTCATTTACCAAATGCAACTCATCAATTCTTATATTAGATTTTATTTGTTGTGATAGGACAAAATCGTTATTAGCATGTCGTCAATATTACTATGCTAGTAAAAGTTGACGATGATTGCTTTAATTAAATTAAGATATTTGTAATTTTATAATTATTTTGGATACATTTTATTTTGATAGATATCTATAATTACAAATTTATTTTAAGCTTTCCTTATCGATACATATGTATAACATGTGTAATCTTTGATATTCAAGTTAAAAAATATAAATCTAACGAGTAAATAGCACTTTATCGCAATAAAACAATCTAATTAGATATTCCAAACCGAAATCTATTAATAAATCTGCAATTACGCAATCCATAAATCAATTTTATTAGTGTATAGTATACACATGAATGCTAATTTATTTCGTATTGATGAAATGAATTCGGATTACATGTTTAGGCGCACATATAAAAGCGAAACATGGATATATAATTTAATTCGCTGTTTGTGTGCGTAGTCGGTAGTGGATTAGAAAATCAGCGCGCGTTATACGCATTTGATTCGATTTTTCGAGGGGGTGAATGTTACAACACACACAACGCAGATGAAAGAAAAAAAATAGAAAGCTAGCTATAAGGGGGAATTCTAATGAAAAACCCGCTTTAATAGACTATAATGGAAATATATACAACAACTTATTAAGTTAGAAGTAGCAATTCGACTGGTTATTAATTTATTATTGCGATTTATCAACACGAATTAAATAAAATTCTAATTTCCTTATAGCACCGCATTACATCATTCATTATCATTATCAATTGTAATTTCTACTTGAAAAAAACTTTATGAAAGATTCAATTTCTTGTAATCATTAGATGGTATGTTCCTATTTTTAATCTGTATAATAAATGGATAGTGTAAAACGAGGAAGTATACCATAAATTTATTAAAAGAATATGAACACACTTGCTGCTGATGATAGGAATAGTCAAAAACTTTTAAACTTCCTCAATATTTAATCTTGTTATAATATTTGAATCATTGCATTTAAGTATATTCGTGATTTGCCAAAAAGGAAATAAACAGATTCTCTAATTTTCTAAAATGGATAATAACTTAACTCAGATATACAATTTATTTTGCTTCCTCTGTTATCCTATTCCAAATAAACTTGTAGGTATATTCCCATTTTCAAAGCGGATCTACTACCAAAGTGACTTTAGGTTTTTCATCCTCAACTAATCTTAGTATATAACTAGACATTTTAGTTGGTATGTTCTTTTTATTAATTCAATTGATGCTAAGTATAAGATGAAGAAGTATAGCATAAGTTCACTAAATAAATATATTCTGATGATAGCAAAAGGCAAAAATCCCTTTTGTGAACATGAAATAAGTAATCATTAGATGGTATGTTCCTATTTTTAATCTGTATAATAAATGGATAATGTAAAACGAGAAAGTATAGCATAAATTTATGAAAAGAATATGAAGACACTTGCTTTTGATGATAGGAATAGTCAAAAATTTTAAATCTTGCTATATTATTTGAATCATTGTATTTAGGTATATTCGTGATTTGCCAAAAGGAAACAAAAAGATTCTTCAATTATCTATTTATTTCGACTGGTTATTAATTTATTATTGCGATTTATCAGCCCGAATTAAATAAAATTCTAATTTCCTTATAGCAGCGGCGCATTACATCATTCATTACGCGTATATCTAATAATCGATTAACAATAATAAAACAATCATAAATGTAAATATAATTGATTGACATTTATTCGATTTAACCTTGATTTGAAAGACGATAATTGTTAAAACGTCAAGGATATTATTTTATGCATCATTTCCAAAAGATATAGGTATGTTAAATTGTAAAAAGTGTATTTAATTGAATTAAAACACCAACACAAAATTATTTAATAATGAACGTCAATTTTATTTTAATGATATTTTAATTGTGACAAGCAATTTAATAATTTTACTAATTATTTTTTTCATCATTCTAAATCACACTTGTATGTCTACACACGAAAACCATATTATATGTGAATTAATGCAAGTTTTTAAAATACGTTCGAGTTTTTGCATATAAAACCAACAACAAAGTACAAGTACGAGCAATTATATGCAAAATATGCACTTTTTTTGAAAGTGTTACATATATATGTGTGTGTGTGTATGCACGATAATGAGGAAAAGGGTTATTATAACAGTTACACTTCAAGTAACATCAGCATCTTCGTAATTTTTGATTTAACATTAATATTTAATAATGCACATCCGGCCTGGCGAATAATGTGTGAATAATAATAAATTTTTCCATCAATAAGTATACAAAATAGAGTTATCAGAATGTAATAATAAAATTTTCCATATACATATACCTTTATACAGCTTAATTAATTTATTTTTTAAGAATAAGGAGATTGATGCGCCGCGATAAGGCGAACAATTTATGGCTGAAATATGCAAATGGTCGCGCTGTTATATATGTTAAAACACAGCTGGACGGATAAAAAATCAATCATAATCAATCAAATGATCATCAGCAAATTGTTTTTATGTGTGTGTGTACGTGTAAAAAAATTGTGCGAATGTTATTGATTGATTTGCGCCCGATCAATCATCACAATAACAATGTGGTGACAACAGCAAGTGCTTGGGAGAGACGAGTATATCCTTTTTGTGTGCTGTGCAACAACAACCCCTTTCGCAAAACCCTTACCGAAGCGACCCTTTCGCACACACAGAGAATCCAAACAGATGTCTCTCACATATAAATTGTTTATTACCTAATATTATATGCAATTCTAAATGCAAAAAGTTTTTGTTGGAAAAGTTTTTTCTTCTAGATTTTACACATGGAAAGTCTTTGCAAGGAAAAATCATCTGTTGCAAAAAATATCACCACTTTTAAATTCGTGATATTCTAAACTGGAATAGCAATTCAAAAAAAAACTTCATTCTCAATTGTAATTCTGAACAAATTTGGAATAAGTTCAGTTCCGTATCGAATTTGCACATAAAACTGAATTGATTCGGGTACGAATTCCCTTCAGTTGTTACATACGTTACATTTTGAAATTGTAATTCAAGAAACAACTTAATTTTCAATTATAATTCTGGATAAATTTGGAGTTAGTTCTGTCCCGAATAGAATTTGCACATAAAAATCGAACCGATTCGGGAACTAGTTCCCCTCAATTTTAATGCTCGCATGCTCATACAGACCGTACCATAACCTACACACCTGTATGTTACATGTCAACTATGTCATAGAATGCAAGTCATGACAACAGTTCTTGAAAAATATTTGCCTTTGAAATGGGACTCAATTTAGAATTGGTGAGCCGGAATTGGAAATAATTCAAAGTACAAAAATTGCGAATCAGTTCAAAATGTATTTTTTAAATTGGTTCACAAAGGAAATAGTTCGGAACAGTTTTGGAATGCATCTGGTGTTTCTAAATTAAAACAAAAATTACTTGAATACTAAAATAACAAATTCTGCTAAAATGATTTAGTTCTACTATAGAAAACGATTCCAATTAAATAAAATTTACCAGAATATTATTAATACAACTTAAATTTGTTATAAATAACTAATTCTCCTATAAAAATCCAAATTAAGAATACAGGAAGAGTGTATAATTTATCTAAAAAATATATTTTTGATGGTCGCCAAAAATCGGCGCAAGATTAATGAATCCAACAAAAATAGCTCGACGGGTGAAGTGACAGTGGCCAGGTGCGTCCCCCGGCCGCCCCCAACACACGCTCTCTTTTTTGTGGAATTAATAAAAGCCACCGGCACGTCGTCGTCATCGTCATCCACCCAATTCGCCTTCATTAAATGTGACAAGCACGTGTCATAACACACTTGTTAATCACACACACACACACACACACACGAAACGAAATGAAGATGATACCGGCTGGCAGTTGACATACGATGTCATAGTACACTCTCTCGACATCAATCTCGTCTCTTCTCCTACGCCAAGCGCTTTGATTATCGACGACGGGAAAGCGCGTGCAACATGCAAAATGAATGCGCTGTGTGTATATCGTATATGAAAAATGCGCGCAATCGTTTAATTGCGCCTCATTGTTTTAATTAGTCTCATGCTAATTATCACATAATTAATTGCTGTATCGCTATAGCCTATTCGTGCTTTGATGTTTATAATATACTCATGCATGCATTATTTATTATTGTTTTCGTTATTAATTAGTTTTTCTGCCACAAATAGATTTCAAACGATAAAAAATGCGTTTCTCCATGGACGAAACTTGCGCGCTGCCATATTGCTGAATTAGAAAAAAATTAATGATTTTAAATTATTTTTAGTTTTGCGCTCAAAGCGTTAGTTTTTTTTCTGTGTATGAATTCTGATGAATTATGAAAAAATGTGATGTTTTGAATTTGATTTATTGCTTTGTTGCCTTATGCTTTGTAAAAATTAACTTTTTTGCTTATATTTAAGAAATAAAACAAAATTTATTTACGTATTTATCAATGATGTATACAAAATATATTTTAATTTCAATTTTTTATATTGTCAACGCTAAATATTGTTACTTTATATTATTTTATGTCATTTTTTACCACTTGCTCAAAATTCAGAATAAATAATACTATTTTTCTTGAAAACTTCATATATTACCACGTATTTGGGTAGTAACTCGTCAGTTAGTTTGTCTATGTGTCTGTCTGTCTGTGTGTTCGATCAAAATTGTAAAACTGATTTTAAACCTGGTGCCGAAGCAGCTCGAGCTTTGAAATCTTTAGAATAGTTTTGAATCGGGCAACAAAGTATTCTTTATTTAATCACTTTTTTATCACTAGATAGAGTAGGTATTTGTAGATAACAATTTTTACAACATAATTGATAGAGTATCGTAAACTTGTATGGCGTTTCCAAAGTGGCAGCTGCTTTGTATACAAATAAAAACGTTGTATTATTCACATTTTTCTAAAAAACAGCCTATTTAAGAAAGTCAGAAGTTTTGACCTAACTTAAAGGTGATAACGACTATAATTTGCAACATATAAATAAAAATAAGATAAACAATCTGCATAATTAGGTATCAACTTATTTATGTTAGAGAAAAATTATTATAATACATATTTTTAATTCATTTTTTAAACAAACAGTTTCTAACATAGCAAATTAATTAAAAACCACGAACAATTTCCAGAGGAAGCATTTATGTATTTTATATTTACTACACAAAATGTTCTTAGCCATAATAAAAACATGGATAATCTGTTTATTATAAGATAGATAATAAAGCAATCTAGTATAATTATATTTATTTCGTTGATGAGCGGAATAATAGCGCGCGCATAAAACACTTGCATTTTTCCTCCATAAAGCAATTAACACTTGCAAGTTGGCAAGTTGACACCAACACTACTAGATGCAGTAATTCGATAAAAGAATGAAAAAAAAACTGCGCGAGTGCGCGCATAAAGAAACGATGCGATAATCGTCCGATAGAGGAGGCTATAATTACAACAATTAGACGATTTCCTTGCCGAGCGCTATCATCGTTCGTTCGTAGTGTGTATAGTAGGATAGAGTGACTTTGCTCAATTTTATAATGTATAAAAGCGCTTTTGTCTTTCTCGACGACGAGCACAAAACAATTAGCGCGCTCATCACGTGCGCCGCCGCGCATCATCCAGCATGCCACATCACCACCGCATTTTTTCGCCGCGATGCGATGATGATTGCGATCGATCTGGCGTCGAAAATCGAACCTGCATGCCCAATTTATTCGATATATTATGTGTAATTGAGCGTGCGACAAGATTTATAACGTTCGCCTGCCATGTAGTATGAGCACCCATTCAACATCATCTCATAGTCGGAGCGAGAGCTTGTGCCGTGCGCTGTGGTGCAATTTGTTCTGCGTTATATAAAAATACCAATAAAATGCATGTTTGGGACGTTGATTTGAATAATATAGTATGTGCGTCCCCTGCTTATATTGTCGAAGCTGCACGGATTA
>JARJDW010014937.1:0-19288 GCA_030264715.1 Adinopsis sp. GC000173 | reverse complement strand
AATAAAAACTAATTATTAGATTAGATTATATAAAACGTTAGCTGCGCTAAAGCGTTTCTCTCTCCTCTCGCACAACAAACACCATCCATATAAATAATGCATTCAAAGAGTGTAAAAGCGCGCGCTCGTAAAAGTAAATTGAGATCTAAACATTTTGCAATATTTAATCATAATAATAATCATAATAATAATAATAATAATATATTATTCGCTATTCGCATATCATACATTGTATATGAATGTGGAGTATAATATACATGAGACGTCGTCCTTTTTATTATTATTAAATTTAAAAGCGTTTCATTTGAAGGCCGGCAAAACGTTGGCTGTTGCTGTTGTTGCTGTTATTGCTGTTGTTGTTGTCTGCCGTTTGTGTGTTTGAGGGTTTTTCTTTTACGAGAAGAAAGCGCGCAAGGCGAGATATTTATAAGCTGTTTGGGATGAATTTTCAATGTTGTAGTGGCTGGATGTCAGATAATGTGATTTTCAATTAATCTTTGCCCTTTTTCTGACATATACTATATACGTCTCATATATGTAAATTTAATAAACCGCATTGTTGCGTTATTTTACAATTTTTGCTACAGCGCTCACATCGTTCGTCGTTGTTGTGATCAAATCAATTTAATAAATTATTAATTACGTCCTATTCATTGTGGAAGAAGATTGAGTATAATCAATCCATTATTAATTAAAAAGGATGCATTTTCCGCAAATTAATATTTTTATTTAAGTAAAAAGCAACAACAACGACGTCTAGACACGTTGATGAAGTAAGTAAGAGTAAACAGCAACGGATAAATGTTTTGCGTATTTCAAGCGAAGCAGCGCAAAAACAATCAATTAAGCTTAAATCCAGATTAAAATATATATAAATTTTTTTACTTGCTGTTGTGTTTTGTGTGTTGAAAAATTCACCGTTTCTAAGGAATTATAAAGCATAAGATGTTGCGCGCATTCTCACATTTATTTTGTTTTTAGCGAACAAAGCGCGCGCGGCCGGAAAAAATGTGTTCTCTCAGGACGTCTAGACGCACGCTGCTGCTTTATTAAAATAAATCCGGCGAAGGAGAAGAGGAAAAAATTTTTGCGTACGTAAGTACTTACATAGCCAGACAACAAATAACATTCTAATGTACGGACGACGGACAAAAATTTTAATAAAATACTTTTTCCTCCTTATAATACCTACTACGCGGAGTGAGTCTAGACGTTGAAAAATTATTTTAAATTTGAGATTTCATCAAATCTTTAACGAATTTTTGAGTGAGAAAAAAATCAAACTGATGCAATAATGGAAGATTGATAAATTATCCACAGCTTGTTATTTATAAATTTGAAAGTAGCTATTCATAAAAAAGTGTAAAGTATACACAAATACAATTTTATGTAATAATAGTACAATTCTAACAAGACGATATGTCAGAATTTATTATAAATCACTTTGTACGTTTCAAGATTTGTTAAAAAAAGCAATAAACATTAAATATGTATATAATATATACTCGGCGCGCGCGCGAGCGTTCCGTTTCTTTCTTTTTTTTCTAAGTACTTCTTATAAATATTACATGCTGTAACTGATCATCAAACAAGCAAAGCAATAAAAAAAAATCTAATTCAATGAATTTTAAAATAATTTAACTATACATGTATTCAATAAACTATCGACACAATATCGATAGATCGAATTTCGCAAGGCTGGAGAAGGAAAAAAATTGTATACATATATGCGTTAAAGAATGAAAATTTATTATTCCACACACTCGAATAGAATAGATTCTAATCATAATTGATTTTTTTTTGTATGGGCAATAATCGGTACGCACGTACTTACACTTACACATAGAGTGAGTGTTACTTGTCTTGTCTGCTTTTTTTCTCTACATATACATTGATTTTTTGTGTGTGTGTAAAATGCAAACCTAAATAACAAGTTGCAATATGCTACGACATAAATTACTCAAATCCTTGCGTAAGATATAACGTTTATTTAATAATAATGATTTATCGCTTTACTGACCTTTATTGAATATCCGTTACGTTTGTTAAGAATCGTTTATTTTTTTTAGTATTATTATTATTTTCGTTCGGGAATATAATATTTATTTGTTTATTATTATGATTTTATGCCCAAAAAATCGTGCCCTAATCAAGTAATAATTTTAGTATCAAATTTTTTCGAAGGATTTATTACTGTCGATATGTGTTGATGGGCTGCAATAAAAATTATTGGCTTTGAATTAGATTTATCGTTATTTTTTCATCCAGCTACTTCTAGCAACATATTTTAATAAGCTAAATAGTAAATCTACACTAATTTTTTATGATTTCTGTCGCTGCTGCAAAAAATCATGCATTCCCAAGAAGAAACATTCGTTAAAAGCAAACATTTATGGTTTTATTACAATTTTTGTTTAGAAATAATATTGATTTGTTTATTATTATCATTTTATACCCGAAAAAAATCGTGGCCTAATCAACCAATAATTTTAATATCAAATTTTTTAGAAGATTTATTACTATCCGCTCGTGTGTGTTTATCTACGTGAAAACAAAAATTATTGGTTTTGATTTTTTAAATTTATGATTGTTTGTTCCATCCATCGTCTTCTCACAACAACCATTCAATTTCATCGTCAATTGTATCAACATATTTAAATAATTGTTTCGTAAATAGCAATGCAACTAATAATGATAAGAAATAAAAAAGATCGTTAAAAGTCATCTATTAATTCAAACGTGTGATATATTTATTACATTTTTGTGTTTTTGAGGTGCAATCATTTACGTGTATGACTGATGTGAAATATTTATTGCATTTTTGTTTTGATTCGAGTGTCAAAAATAGGTATATCTGGAAGAACAGAAATATTTAGTTAGACCATCATTCATTTCTGATATGTTTATTGCGTCGATAAAGTAAACAATTACTGACTAAATTTTTAACGAACTTTACTTTCTTGCAATCTATGACAATTTATATATTTAAATAACATTTATTTGTGCATTAATAAATATTATTGATTTAGTGAGAATTTATGTTTTTGTGTAGCCGTTTTAAATGGCATCAAATTCATTTCGCTGCTAAAGTGTTAATAAATGCAATTATATTAGTTTCGCCATGCCATGCGATGTAACTCTTTTATCAGTAATTGAATCAAACAGTTTACAAGGCAATGATTAGAAGTTGGTTTTGGTATCACAAAACATAAAATTTTATTATTTCATTAATAAAGTTGCCTGACTTGGCTTGGCTTGCGTTGGTTGTTCAAGTCGAACACGCGGCGGCGTCGTGCTAATTACATTTAAAATCATTTTTCGTTTATTGTTAATTATTGTGCGCGCGAACTTGGATTATATTCCATTTATTTATATAACATTAATCAAATTCGGTGTCTGTATATTATAATAATAAATCGTATGGGAGATTTAAATAAATAGCATTAGGATGTGTATGCGTGTATTTTAATAAAGATTTATTTAATAAAATGCAACCAGTCCCCGTTAGAAAATGCAAATTTTCTATTTCATTTTAGTTGGCGCGCTTTGAAATGATCATGGTGGACAATTAACTCAAATCTCAAACGGTTTTCAATCAAATTAAAGTTGGGATAATAAAAATATCATTAAGTACATGGATTTAATATTAATAAAAATTTATGGGATTATATCTATCTACCGTTAATTTTTTTTTATTGCAATGCGTTTTCGCATAAATCGAATCGGAGAAGAAGAAACTTTTTAGTGAAAATCACGTCGTAATTAAAGCGCGCGACCTCATCGTACATTCGTACGATAAATAATGTTATAATATTCTAAAGGCAATAGAAAGATTATTTATGTCTTCTTATCTACACGCATATACACACATATATGTGTACAATACGAAAAAGGCACCCATCCTCTTGTAGCAAGTACTACACAATATATTGTAGTATGGAAGGCTACCAGTTTTACACCAACCAACTCCTATACACATGGTTTTTGGGGTCAAAGTTTAGAACAAAATATGATTGTATAATAAATATTAATAATATTCAAATTTGCTTTTACACACACACACACACACACACATTCGTAGGCATTACTCACATGCCACACCGCCACGTCGGCGTGTTTTTTGCTAATTGTTTTATTTTAATGGAGAAAACGGTTTTTGTCCAGACGGAATTGTGGGAATCTAATATTTATTGTCAAATATTTTCTATTATATAAATTGCTTAAAAAATTTAATCGCCTGAAAGTTTATTATCTCTTACATAATTGGCTTTTTCATCAATTTTATTATTGCGCGATGGATTAAAATAAGTAAGTAATACAAATTATTATTTATTTTGTTGGAATTTCATTTCGTTAACGCAATTTTTCTAATTTGCACCGTAATTAATAATAAAGAAGTGGCTAAAAAACGCAAACAGCGATAAATTTTTGCGTGCGAACCGACTTCCTCAAACAGTCACAGCCAGCGCGCGCGCACGGACACAAACAAAAACCCTTTTTTTTATTTCATTTCAACTCTCCTCCTCCTCACACAACACAGCGCATTTGATTTAGAATCCCTTTTTGTTGTTGATAATTTGTTATTATAACCATTTAAAGTCACATCGTACGGCATCCCATTTCTCAAACTATCACATTTCAAGCGAAATTCTTTATCCGTCGAAATAATAAATTTATTGCCCGCTTATTATGTACTTACTTACATTTTAGTAGTTGAATTCAAAATAAAAAAAATTGCAAATGTTTTTTGTTTTTGTTTAACTGTAGTAGTTAGTTATATATATAGAAAAAATCATTAAAACGTTTCGTGTGGTGGGTAAAATTACGATTAGTATCAAATTAATTGAGCGTTAAAACAATTTTGTAACAAATTGACAGCGATATAAGTTATTTCGTGTTTTTTTTTCTCTCGCTCGCTACTTCTTCTTCTTCTTGTGTATTGTGTGTATATACGTATATATGCGAGCGACAAGCATCAATTTCATAGCTAATTTGTTGCGGAATACCAAATATGCTGTGCAGCAGGCTAATCATGCACGTGGTAGGTAGGCAAAGTCAAGTAAAGTGGAATAATCCCCCCGTGCTGTGCGTGCGCGATTTTTCATCATCATTACGCGGTGTAATGATGGGTGGGTATGACTTAATTAAGCAATAGGGCAATATTTTGCTATAATCTTGCAAAATATAACAAAATAATTCGTAAATATAATTTGTTGCAAATAAGAACACCTTCCGCTTTTGCTCGTGGTAGGTCGTCGCCGGTAAACAACAACAACAACAACAATAAATAAAAAAACGCACGCTTTTCCTCTCTCATCTCATCTTTTCTCATCGTTGCGACAAAAAATCATTATAGTGTTTACCTATGACACACACAATAAAACCATTTCTCAATTATATAGCCTACTAGTATCTAGTTTGATGTGCGCCTGTGATTATAAAACATAATTATCACCAACTACGATTTTTTCTCTCTTTGCGATGCTCGAAAAAATAAAAATCATTCATCGGTTGGTTGTTGTTGCTGTTGTTGGGAAGATAAGAAACTATAATTACATAATTAGCAGGCAGTATATACATACATATATACAGTAGCTATTAGAGAGTTGAAAGAGTTCGTTTCGTTTCGAATTCAATGACGACGATTCGAATTGATAAAATTTATATAATATTTTTGTCAAACATTTAAATCGTGTCGCCCGATAATTTACATCGCAGCAATACGTTTGCCTATCATCGCACACATCTCCCATACGGAATAAATTTCAATAAAGTGTAGTAAAGTGGTATCTAGTAGATTCAAACCGTCTAGTAGTATATAGTAGAGAATTTTTGCAATGTGTTCAATGCGCACACAGCACACACCGTACCGACCGGCGTAACAACCCGCAACTTTAATTTAAGACGACGCTTGTAGTTGTAGTAGCAGCAAAGAAATTACATCAAAGTAGATTAATGTAAATTGCCCATTCATTTTATAGAGGAAATCATAATATTAACGATTAGATGTGGAACCTTAACTAACTAATATGTTTATTGCAGCACATAAAAGGGCTCGAGAGATTTTTACACACAACACTTTCGCCTGTGGCTTGTTTGCTTGCTTGCTTGCTTGGCGCACGCTTTTTTCGCGCTTTGCCACATCCGTACATTACAATATATAAAATGCGCATCATCGTCGTCGTTTTTCATCATAAGATACATAAACATCATTTTCCACGCAAAGAGGCAAGAGAAAAGAAAAGACAAATTGCAAAAAATCGTTTGTCGTGCGTTTTTGATCCTTAATTAGCACGTATGATAAATTTTTGTATGTAATTAATAGCAACAATGCAGGTAGATAAAATACTCTAATTAAAGGTGTACGCAGTAATTAGATTTAAACAAAAATATGAAATATATATAGATAGGGGAATATGAATAAATAAATATATGTTGAATAAATACACTCTAATTAGTAATCAAGCGGATTGATTCGAATGAATTTCTTCTTCCGTCATTACTTACTACACACAGCTCGATTATGAATTTATGTAATACGAAAATTTCATTCACATCATTTTCATTTTTTGTTGTTCTTTGCTGTGTGTTTTGCGCTTTCACTTTATAAAATATCTTTGTGTTTGGAAGATTTAGCAACTGAATTTTGCATAATTCATATCTCTCCTTTTCTATTGTTTTCATTTCAGCAATTTCACGTAAAAACGCATAAAAAGCGCGCGCGCGCGCGGGTACGTACAACAAACACTTTGTGCGAGAGCGGGCAAACAAAAAAAACACAACAACAACACACAACGCTTTTTAATGTGCAATGGCATTAAGCATTAATAATGACTTTCTGCTCAATGAAATGAGGATTTTTCCCCATTATAAGACGAATGCGAAGAAGAAAAACGAATTTTTTAATCAAACATCCTGTTTCCTGCGATTGTTGATCCTACTGCCTTACTAACTGACGAAAACGACGACGAAAAATTATGCGAACGTCCATGAACTATACATATAATACTATTATCGTTCGTTATTAGCTGAAACCGCTAAAAGAATTTTCGTCGTCGTCGTCGTTTAAGCCAACTAATCGCAGTCACGCGTCTGTGCATGTGTTGTATAATGTGATGTAATAAAATAAAAAATTATGCGAGTGTGTGTGTATTAAGTTTTAAGACGGCGCAGTCCATTAAACAATTCTGTGCATGTTGGGTGAAAAATGCGTTTTTGCGCTATTATAAAATGATTTAAATTTCCTTGTTTCCACGAGCGGCGCGCGTTCGCATTCTCTCTTGTCTACTAACTTCCTTCTTGCCACCGCCGCCGCGCGTAGATGGGCTGTTGCGTTTATTTTAAATTTATAGGGTTTTTTTGCGCTTCTTATTTTTATTAATACTACACAGCGCAACATTTAATAAAATAATTAACGACTAATAATGCAAAAATTTCCATTAATTAAGTGAAGGCTTATTACCTCGACGTCGGTTTTTTTTGCTGCTGCCACGCTCGCTTATTCGAAATAATTAATTGAGCTTTAAAAATGTTGGTAATTTATTTCTGAATTTATCACCAAACTCAAGTTCACGGACGATTCTTCCATATTGTTCTTATATTCCTATTTCAGACTTGCCTCGACTTAGAAGTAGACAGAATTTATCAATGATAGTAAAATTTCGTACAAAAAATGTATTCTAAAATTAGAGTAAGTTCATTAATTTTAAAAATGTTGATAATTTATTCCTATTTCAGACTTCGAATTATACAAAATTTTTCAATATAGTTTAAAGTGAGATAGATTTGGTCGTAAAATGAAATTGCAGTCGGAAGCTAGAATATACGCCCCCTTAATGCCATTCCATTATGCACCGATACAATTTTTTTTTACCAACACATTAACATTAAAGTTAATTAATTTACCCGATTTTATAACCTTCAGGTGTTGTTGTTTGAAAGATATTTTAATTTCACACACACGGTTTTTACTTTAATTTCGTTATACGAGTGACGAAAAAAAATCTTTCCTTGTTTTCCTAGTTTTAATTACCATTTCGTTTAATTATCTCCGAATGCACGTTTAAATAACGCTTTTATTATTGTTGTAGTTTCAACTGATTTTTATAGCGGTTCGAGACTATTTACGTGTGTGTTATCATAATGCACCTGAAAACTTTAAATTTGGTTGTAAACTTTAATTGTGTGGCGTAAAATGAACGTTTCCATTATTAATAACAACAACAGCACTAACAACGACAACAGCATATTTCGCCAAACGAACAACAAAATGCCAATTTCATTATTTTCCATATCATACCGGGTACGGCATTACAACAGAAGGTAAAATCATTGATCTGAACATTATCGTACGTTTACTATCACACATACCTTCGTCTTCTTCTTCCCGATTATTATTAGCGCGCGCATATTCTTCCCACACACATACACACACAGTTACATGTAAATAATGTAAATTTAATTAAATCAGGCTGCGCGCATACTGCGCGCCGCTCGTCCGATACACTTTATCTCCTCCGTCTTATCATTAAATAATACTCGATGATACATAAGAAAAAGCAAAAACAGTATATTCGCTGCTACAAGCAATCAAAAAGCATTATTTTAGTGAAATTACGCGATTAGCGGTAGTAAAATGCATTATTACGAAATTGTACTACGACTACACAAATTGCAAAATAAGAAAAGCGCGTTCATTCCTATGTGATTAAAATCAATTAGTGTTTATTTACCATAGTAAATAAACCTAAAATTATAATTGAACGTTTTTTAGCACAAAAATTTAGCGGTAAATGATTCGAATAATTAAAGAGCGAGCGCAATAAACGTAAATTCGTGTTTTTTTCGTACCGTACATACCAACCATTACGATATTAAAACATTTTTTTGATTAAGAAATATTTCGTGATTTTCGAATATGAGAGATTTCCATATATAGAAAATCAAAAAAAATAAAATGCAAAATCACTACACAACACGTCGTTCGTATTGAAAAAAAAAGTACAATAGATTAGTTTGAAAAGTTAAACGTGCAATTAACTTTATAGCGCCCCACAATAAATCCATTTCCATTCTAGAGCGTATATAGAACGCATTAAGAAGATAAGCTTGGTCCTCCTCACTTTCAAGTTTCTAATTAGTCACTAATATGATATAATATTTTATAAATATGGTGCACGTTAAGATAATTAAGGAAATTTAATTACAATTTGTGGCTATATAGGAAAATACAATCGATCAAGATACACAAGCATCGCTAAACTAACTAACTATGCGCGCTTATATACTTAAGTAAATAATCCACTTAAAACTATCTAATTAGTAATTAGTTCTCATTAAATAGTCATCTCAAGAATCTCCCATAGACAAAAATTTTTCAATATATGAGGTAGAGCGCGAAGAGCAAGCGCTCTCACTCCTCCTCTGCCTGCCTCAGCCTGCTGCATTCTCTCAAATTATATTACGCAAGCAATTTCACTAAATTGCCGCTAATAATTAATTATTACTTTGCGCGCGCGATGCGGTGCGGTGTGGTAGACAACAAACAAAACAATTTGGGAAAAATACAACTCTGAAAATTCGGTGTGGGTATATTAAAGAAAAAATGAAATGAAATGTAATATATCAATTAATTTGCGATAAACATTTAATTAAAGCGTGTCAGAGAGCGTTTTCAACATATTAAATGGTAAGTGATATTATTACGCAAAGCTTATCAAAAACTTTAAATTGTTATGATTATTATTATTATCATTATTATTATTATTCTTATTGAAGATGATGAGCGAGAATAAAAAAGCATCACAGCGCGAACGAACGAATTATGTAACACCATCACCATCATCATCATCATCATCACCAATTGACAGTTTTATTTTGTTCCTTTTCACTCAAAGCCTAATTCCATTCAACGAGAGAAAAATGGATGGAAAGATTCGATATAGTCAATTTTCGAACAATTCTCCGATTGTATTTGTTGTTGTTGATGTTACTGTGAAGAAACCGTTACAGATCACAGATAAATTCGACACACACGTAAATGGACATTATAGATAGATAGATATTTTTGTGTATGTATGTGTGTGTATGTATGTGTGTGTGTGTGTTGTTAAAGCCAACCATTCACACATTTGTTAAATCATATTAATATTTGAATCACGACATCTCAAAAAATGTTCAATTAAAATTTTATCTTGTTCGATAATGTTGAAGAAAAAAACGCTTTCTATACACTTTTTCCCATCTTTTTCTTCAAGTATTTAAATTATATTACACATCGTTAATTGCAAATACTATAACGAAATGACTTCGATTAATTGTACACACATCGACATCATTTACATACACATCAAATTTATTAAGGAAGTGTTACGAAAATTGCATTATCATTATCCCTCCTTCACTTCACCGAAATACGAAGAAGAAACAAAAAAGAAAACGCACGTGCTTCATTATAAAATAATAATAATCGATAAATTAGCTAATGCGCGATATTTTGCGGTTTTGATGCAAATTAAAATACCTTAAGAGAAACAAAAAAGTAACACACACACACACACACATGGCCTTTATTCTAGCTAGATTGTTTGTTATTAATTTATTGGCTGGCGCTTAATTAGCTGGAATTCATTCCTTCCACTGTTTGTGCGAAAATTTTAATGATTCGTTTAGTTTTAGTAATATTTCATACTTGAGCTGGTTTCTGCGCGCTGCGTCGTTGCTTTTTTGTTATATGTGTGTGTGTGTGTGTGTGTCATAATAAATAGCTGAAATCAATCATTTTTGATGAATTCGCTAATCAAATTAGCTTGAATTTCCTAATTTAAATAAAAAATTTAACAAAAAAAACGTTTCAAATTATAAATATAACAGTTAATGTTAATTGGCTAACAAAAAAAGTATATGTAATATAATATTATTAACTAACTCTCTTCATCTTCACACATCAAGACGCAAATTGTTGTTGGTGTTGTTATTGTAAATGGAAAACAATAATGATTTAATAGTATGAAATAAAAAGCCATTGCGATTTAATAAAGTGTAAATTATAAAGTATGTAGGTAAATAGACTCGTGCTACATTTTCTTTCCTTTTTATCAATCGCTGCTGCTGCTGCTGCTGCTGCTACTACCGGAGCAGGCGAATTTATGCGCATTTAATGATGTCCTTATAGAAAGGTGATCTACAGTAACGTGGATAAGAACGACGTTCGTTCGTTCGTACGAACAGGAAAGCAAATAAGCATCTAAAGAAAGGTAAAGAAAGAAAGCAAGTAGAAGTAAAGAAAAAAAAACTAACTGGCCTTTTGATAATGTGTGCGTGTAGGTTACCGAAAGGTAACTAACTGTTCGGTAACCCACACAAGACTCTCTTCCAGCGCACTTGTCCTGCAGAAAAAGCAATAAATTTTTGTGTTGTGTGTGTTTGTGTGCGAATAAATACACACATATACATTCGCTCTGGAAAAAATAAGCAACCTACATTTTTATTCAAATATCAAGTCATGTGGATGATGAGGATCACAAAAATGTGTCCACCACACTACACCGTTTAACGGTATCGGCTAATAAGATAAATAAATATTGTAATTTTTCGTACGTGTGTCTAATAATAACATATGTTGCCAAAGATGGATGTGATTCGGTTTTTGTTTTGTGTGTCCATAAGATGAGAGAACACAAAAGCAAGCGCACAGGGCTGGCTGTCTAGCTTGCTAGCTAACAACATTCCTCGACTAGGTACTACAATAAATTTTTGTGTGATGGGGACCTTTCCGTCCGTCGTCCGTCCATTTAGAGCTAGAGCTCCTCTCGGCTCGCTCCACCATGTGTATGTAAAGTGGCTCGTTTGCAGTGGCAAGTCGTCGTCGTCGGGATGGATAATCGATGGGTTCAAGGACAAATGTGTTAAGGTCAGCCGGGGAACAAGTGTAGTTGTAATCGTACACACACACACACATACACACATATAAGTGTTCATTAGCGCTCCACATATGGGCCGAAATTATAGGTTCAATTCCGGCAGAGGTGTGAAATGCCTTACAAGTCCTTGACGAAGAAGAAGCAGCAAAGTCTCACAACCACTTAACATAGGAGAGATTGCAGGGATGTTAATTAGTTACGTACACCTTCCCACCGTATACCTATTGTTGCTAATGGATTTACACTTGAATTAGTTCTGTTACTTCCCACTTGTAACATAATAAAATTCCTTTTTACCTCTGACGTAATATTTCAACGCGCAATTTTCCACCCACATTTAGCAATGTCGTGGCAATTACCATTTAGACTTGAATGGAACGTGCAATCGCACAAAAATATATTTACACCTATTTTATTTAAATAGATAATGAATACGCGAGGAGAGTGTAGATTAAAAAGGCGACGACCATTGTATTACTATTTCTTGCTGCTGTTGCTGTAATGTGCTGTTTGTTGTGGCATTCCCTAATTGAATTATTATTATATTTTCAATATGCAATTGGAATTGGTAGAAAAGAAGGAAGAAGAAGGAAAAATGTTACTGCTGCGCTCTGCACTCAAGCAAAGAAAGAATGCAAAAGATTGTGTGTCTGTGTGTGCGGTTTCGATATTGAAAAATGAGAATATCTAGATCAGATTGCAAATCTCTTCTCTACGTAGGTATATGTATATACATATGTTGTAGTATAGTATAGGTATAATAATATTAACAGCCCCTATCAATCTAAATCTTATCTAATCGAAATGGAATGCAGCGTAACAATTATGTAAATTAATTACTAATTGGGGATATAATTCGAATGTCAGATTCCAATTAGAAAATAATAAAAAATGAGTAGAAAACGAAAGCTGCATAGCAGCAATTTCCAATCATATACATATTATACATAGATGTAGAGGATTAATAAGTGGCAATATTCTAGGAACCCCAGGGTTCTAATTGGGTGCAATTTATTCCCCGGCTTTGATGCCTTCGTTCGTGCAACAATCATTCGCAATATGTTGTGTTCATGTGTATGTGTGTATCTGTAATATATGTATAGATGATACTATTTGAGAGCCAAGCAATTATTGCATTTCCGGAAAGTTTTCGATTATTTATCTGTCTCACTTTTCCTTTCAAATGCATCACTCGTTTGTTTGGTAACAAGCAGTGAGATGCAAACGATTTGTTATAGAAATTGATGGTTCACTGATTGTCGTGCCTTGGTGATGATTGTTTATCCTGCTGCGAATGTAAATGACCAACAACAACACTTCAATAGAACGATGTATCAAGATCTATTATAAATTTTGCAGGATGTTTTAACGAAGATGATGAGTACAACAAGTTTAATATCACAGAAGAAATAGTTGAAGAAGAATGAAGATGAAAAAATAAGTAGACAAAAAAAAGGTTAAACGCTTTTTTATCTTTCGAGACAAATTTCCTTCCTGGCCGCGTAGCGCGCGCGCGACTCGCTTAAAATAGCCCGTCGTCGTCGTCGTCGTCGCCCGTCCACCAAATATATATAATATGTGTAAACGCTCGGAATTCCTTCGCGTGTCTTTGAAGAGCACACACCAAGAGGTCACTTTTGCTTTCCACTTCCCTGGTGTAAAAATGATGAGTGAATAAACAATAAAACAGGATCTAGGATTGCAAGAAGAAGAGTGCCATCCACCAATGATAGCGTTTGCAAGTTTTAATATGTGACGTTCCACCTGCTATACCTAAGAAGTGGTAAGGCCCCACCACACCAGGTATTCCTGCAGAGTTGAGGCAGGAAAAGAAGCAGTTCGTCGCTCGCCAAAGCATTTCTATCGTGGTTGTGACCGTGAACGCAACGCAACGCAAAAGACAAGGCCAAGGACAGCGCCAGTGTCAGTGTCAAAGTCGCCCATACACGGAAACTTCATCATCATCGCCCAGCAATACAAATACATCAAGGTAGGTGCAATGATCTGCGACCAACACATCCAACCAACCAACCAACCAGCCTGCATTCGAGTGTGCTACCCGCTGTTACCAATAAAAGGACTTTTATATAACTAATTCATTAACATCTCATCTCAATCCCCGAGTGTTACGCACTTAACCCATCAAAGTGATAATATAACGAACCAGTTTACTGTTATATGATCATCTTCTTCTCGGCGCGGACGTTTTACTACTACGCATATGGCATTCAAGCGCGACCACTTTTTTTTACACACACACACAACACACATTCGCTAGAAAATGAACTTGGCACCGCAATCGCGATAATTTATTTCTTCATACCCGGCGTACGTACGATAATGATAAATTAAGTGACCTTAACTCGCGCGCGCTATCATCACCCACAACACCAAAAAAATTATTAAAAAAAAAATAATAAAAATATTAAGAAAATCGCAGTGCGCAGTGTGAATTATAACAAAATTATGTAAAGTAATAATTATGGGATCGTGAACTTCGACTGTGCGCTAAAATTCAATAAAACAAAACTTCTTTTACTTCTTGTCGGGTCGTTAAAATTTTAATCGTTTGCAAACATTGTAACGATGATAATGGTACTACGGTCAAATAATTTTTGCATAATATCATGAGAGTGATAAACACACCCATCTTTGGTTTGTTGGTTCTTGCGCTCTTTGAGAAAATAATGATGGATGTTTATTCTATATATATATAGTTATACAATATAAAATCGCACACGTATATGTACATAAACTTTCTTCAGCAATGACCTCAACAACATAACAAATAATAATAAAAGATGAAGAAAACCGGTCAATGTTAAATGTTAAATCATTGAATGAAAGTGAGTTCATGCTCGAGAATGTGTTTCATTTGTAGTTGTTGTAGTTTTTTTTCTACTTCTTGCTTGCCTTTGCGCGCTGCTTACTTGCTGCTTTATTTGCTCGCGCGCGCGATTCATTTTTTTGTTATATAATAATTAAAATACCGCGGCGACAAAACGCGCAAACACTTTCGCGCTCCGGTTAACGCAAAAATACAACATATGTACATGCACAACACACACACAAACAAATTTGTTGATTTGGAACAATTTTCGCGCGATGTTTGCTTAATTAAATCCTGTCGTCGCAAACAAAACGAAAAAAATGCTGTGTTGTGTTTGTTACATGCGCGAAAAAAAGAACAAATTATTATTTTTCGGTCCTCTCTCATACATACAACATATAACACACAAAAAAGCGTAAAAGATTATCTCTACACGTTAGCCTGCCTGGGAGGAAGAAGAAAAATGTAAATTTAAACTTCCATCTGGTAATAAATTTTGTAATTTAAAAGCATCCCCATCATGCACTATTACTAGCCCAGCCGCCCTCCTCGTCGTCTATAAAACGGCTGGCAAGTTTAAACTTAATATATATATGTCGTGTGAGGTTGCTGGTTGCTTCAAAAAAAAGAGCGACGAACGACGCGCAGAGAGGATTAATTATGTTTTTCATATCTCTATCACGAAAAAAAAACAAGTCGGGTAATAAAATTGGTGCTATAATAAAGATATATGATGACATATTAATTATTATTTCATATAAAATGATTAAGGCTGTAGATAATCAATTTATCGCTTGCATTGTGCTGTTTAAGAACTTACTATGATTTGCAATTTGAGGGAGCAGCAGTAAAGAAGTGTGTAAAACTCACCTGCAACAGAAAAGAAAACACCACAAAATATTAGTCAATGCATTTGTTCCCAATTTGATTAGAAAACACAGTTACAGTTGCATAACACACATTTTTTGTAGTTTGCTTTTTGGTTCATGCAAAATGAAATTTTCAATCATGACCACAATGACTCCTTATTGAAAATTACATTTTGCGATCTTTGGCCTTTTATTATAAATCATTCAATTTCGATGGTAAACTGCACTATTAACATTCTAAAATGTAGGACAGTTCGTGATTTTGTAAATAAATCAAAACAACACACAGCAGGCAAAACAACATAAAAATACAAAATAAAAACGTTGAGTGTGTGGCGCAGTTTGTGTGTGGGTACGACCGACCCAAAACGAAAAAACATTGTGAATCCTAATTGAGTTCCAATTCCAACAATAATATAATATAATATAAGTAGACGAAGCAACATTTTTGTATAAAATATAAAAATCATGCAAAATTGTTTTATTATTATTGTTTAACGGTGAAATAATTTCGGTAAAGTAAATAAATTTGCCAACTTTTACGATCGTGTGAAAGGGGACAATAAAATGTTTTATAAAATTTAAGCGCTGCAATTTTTCGTAATAATATTTGCCCCCTTGTCCAAAATGGTTTTAGATAAAATTATCCGAGTTTATTAGTTTTGTGAGTAACCAGAGGCGAGATAGGTCCATTAATCTCGAAACACAATAGGGTTCCGATACGCATCTGCAGCAGGCGTGTGAAGGAGTCGTTCGCTAATGAAAGCGCGATGCCCGTTAAGTGCCCGTGTGTGGGAGATCCTGCAGGTCACACGACAATGCACAGCGCGCGACCGAGGGATGATGACGATGCGGTCGTCATTGCATGTGATGTGATGTGATACAAGACATCCATCTGCATCCTGCATTGTCTCTTCATATTATTCAAACGTGCGCCAATTTTTCAACATCACTCACAATTTGTCTCCTCTTCTCGCGCGCGCTTTCTCTCTCTCTTTCTGTCTTACGACCTTTAATTTCAGTTTGATCGGTTTTTTTGCTTTTATATGCTGCTGCTGCTGCTTCGTAGTATTACTCTCTACTCGACTAGTCGTCGGTGGAAGGTTATGCGAGTACACAAGACGAACGGTAGCAAAGCAGCAAGTTCACGTTCTCAGTGGGACGTTCCTTGTTGTCGTTCAAAAGCCATAACACAACAACAACAGTAGTAGTAACGCTGAGACATGAGACAGCAATTTTACTCAAAAACTGATGATGTTGAAAGATGATTATCATCTTTTTTGACAAAAGTGATCGAGTAATTATTAGAGTAACCATCCGGATATGTTTACATAAACTAACGAATTTAATAATAATAATAGTAGCCACTACTGTTGTTCTTGCTGCTGCAGCAACTTCGGACGTTAATTAATTAATTAATTAATTAATTACTTTAATTAATTTATGATGTATGAAAATTGTATTGTGATTTAATAGTATCTACACAATCGCAATAAAACGGCTACCAGGCTTAAAGTAATTAAGATAACGATATTTGTATATGTAATAATAATAATAATTGTAGGAAAAATGCATGATCTCTAGCTAGTAGGGTTGGGTGGGTGTAGTAACGCAGTTTTAGTCGCACATCCATCATAATATCAAGAACGGTCCATCCTCAACTCTTGTATATATACACACACACACATCGACTATGTAATCATGACCATCTGCTCTTCGGCGGAACATTAGCGTGTACAACGTACTTTTATCACTATATCGTCTTAATACATTTAAAATGAAGTGAATTACGCTAACGAAATAAGATGAAATGAAGCAAGAAAAACGGCAAAGCAAAGCAAAGGAAAGCAAGGCAAAGCAAAAAATTCAAACACAACAAGTAAGGAGGAGATGAGAAGAGACAAGAATTAAAAATCCGCGCGCGCGCGCCGCTTTGCTCTTCTTCTTCATCCACTCTGTGATGTTCGCGTAGTATTATAAAAGAGCGGCATGCCATCAGGCAGCGAGCGCAGCCAGCGCACACGCGGTCTTACAACTTTTTAGAAGCAACTCATGCACGCTTCATTACAATCTTTATGTTCCGATGCGGTATTAAAAAAAATGGTAAAATTGTAAAAATATTATAAATCGTTTTATAACATGACAGGAAATTCAATAACATATACAACAACATGCATAGTTTACACATAATGTATATACAAACTATATATGCTAAATATTACTTCTCCATATAGTGCGAGAGCGCGATCATATTTTAATAATTTAGAAGAAGAAGAATAAACAATAATGTTTATTATTTATATTTTTATTACACGACTAATTGCTTATTAATTGATAAATTCGCCAGTATATAAACTATATACTAAATATTACTTCTCCACACATAGTGCGAACGCGATGATGTTTTAATAATTTCAAGACAAAAAACAAAAATGTTTATTATTTATATTTTTATTACAAGACTAATTGCTTGACCGTATTTTATTTTAATTATTTGTTCGCTTACAAATTGATAAATTCACATATTTGATCAAAATTCAGCCGGTTTTTGTTTGCGTTTCTGTTATATTGTTGTTGCATTTGAATGGAAATTGAATATTATTTCTTATTAATTAAAATTCCGCCAATTTTGCACATGCACACACACACATTTTACGTATCAAAAAACAACTGGTTGGTTGGTTAATCAATTGAATTCTAATTTATAAATAAATAAATAAATAAATGAGTAAAAAAAGCAACTCATTTCACTCTGCTGCAATGAAAGGAAAATGTAATAAATAAATATATAGATAAAAAAAACGTGATAAATGATTGCTGGCAATTAATTGCTTACATATATATCTATAGCATAATTTATCTCAATTTTCGTTCGAAAATTCTTATTGTGATTTAATTGGAAAATCATTTTTCATAGCGCCGCCGCCGCGCCTAAAACCTTCCTTGCCTGCTTGCCTGCTTGCTGCTTTGAAAATTACTTTCGCTTTTCGCATTTCTTTTCCACACGTAGCTATTTGTTTTCTATCATCATCATCGCGCCATCAGCCTCATCATCATTATTATTATTTCAAATGAAATTTTACAAACGTGAGATTGGATTTGTGTAGTTGAAATTTTATATACATATACAATAATATTATATTATTAATAATATACGTAACGGCGATACGAAATCCGATATCCGGAAAACTAGATGCACATATCCACTGTTAATACATACATACATACATACATACATACATATATGCACACCGTTCATTCTCATATTAATTATGCTATAATAACTGCTAGTTTATTAATCTGCAATAACTGTGCGTTTAAATCTATCGCATTTTATTAGCAGACGATACGTTAAGCTCTCTCAATATGATATTATTTCGTATGCTAATTGCTACGTTTATTGATCTCTCCTCCACGATATACGTATCATTTAAAATTTTGTGTTTAATACATCTATAACACAAAATTTTACCATTCCCACACCAAGCACACAATTTACAATTACATGAATTTATATTGCACTACAGTAATTAAATAAATTAATTGTCCATGTAATTAATTTTTTGCGCTACATTATCTACAATGGGGAGTGAAATGAATTTATAAATTGCAACTAATAAAAATGATAATAATTGCGCTGCAAGTGTTATGTATGTATGCCCAGTGTC